>PVKP010041397.1:0-18792 GCA_004027715.1 Plecturocebus donacophilus | reverse complement strand
TTGGTCAATTCGGCTGCTGAAACTTGTGCATGCTTCGCGAAGTTCTCGTGTTGTGTTTTTCAGCTCCATCAATTCACTTATGTTCTTCTCTAAGTTGTCCATTCTCGTTAGCATTTCATTAAATCTTCTTTCAAGGTTCTTAGTTTCTTTGCATTGGGTTAGAACATGTTCTTTTAGCTCACAGAAGTTTCTTATTATCCACCTTCTGAAGCTCGGTTCTGTGAGTTCATCACACTCATCCTCCGTCAAGCCTTGTTCTCTTGCTGATGAGGAGCTGCGATCCCCGGTAGGAGGAGAGGCATTCTGATTTCGGGTGTTGTCAGCCTTTTTGCACTGGTTTCTTCCCATTTTTGTGGATTTACCCACCTGTCGTCTTTGTAATTGCCGACTTTCAGATTGGGTCTCTGAGTGGACGTCCGGCTTGTTGGTTATGAAATTTTTTCTGTTTCTTAGTTTTCCTTTGGGGGGTGCCCCTTCCCCACAGAGCTGGGCCTTCCCGGGTTCAGCCGTGCTTGTTCTCAGCCTCAGCGTTTCCAATTGCTGTTCTCCTTGTGGGGATTGGACCAGCCGAGCCCGACTAAAAGGGCATCCAGTCCCGTACAATCCACACCGAGAAGTGCCGCGCCGGCCAAAAGAGTCGCGCTGGCGACCCGTGTGGCTCCCTCACCGGGAATCTTCCAGTCCGTGGGCATCAAATATTCGTCTGCATTTGCGGCATTCACTTGCTCTCTGCGCCCTCACCGCGAGCCACAATCCCGAGCCGCTGCTACGTGGCCATCTTGGATCTCTCTCCGCCCGGTGATGAAGTTTTTCTGTTTCTTAGTTTTCCTTTGGCGGATGCCCGTTCCCCACAGAACCAGACCTTCCCGGGTTTGCTGTGCTTGCTGTGAAACTCTCAGTCCTCAGTGCTTCCAATTGCTGTTTTCCTTGTGGGGATGGGACGAGCCGAGCCAGTCCGTCCCGTATACTCCGCACCGGGAAGCGCCACGCTGGGCGCCGGCAAAACAGCTGCGCCGGCCAAAAGAGTCATGCCGGCGACCCGTGTCTCCTCTGCCGGGAATCTCCCGGTCGGTTTTTTTTTTTTTTTTCTTGTAAGTTTGTTTAAGTTCTTTGTAGATTCTGGATATTAGCCCTTTATCAGATGAGTAGATTGCAAAATTTTTTTCCCATTCTGTTGGTTGCTGGTTCACTCTAATGATAGTTTCTTTTGCTGTACAGAACCTTTTCAATTAGATCCCATTTGTCTATTTTGGCTTTCGTTGCCACCGCATTTGATGTTTCAGTCATGAAGTCATTGTTCATGCCTATGTCCTGAATGGTGTTCATAGGTTTTCTTCTAGTGTTTTTATGGTGTTAGATCTTATGTTTAAATCTTTAATCCATCTGGAGTTAATTTTTGTATAAGGTGTAAAGAAGGGATCCAGTTTCAGTTTTCTGTGTATGGCTAGCCAGTTCTCCCAACAACATTTATTAAATAGGGAATCCTTTCCCGATTGCTTGTTTTTGTCAGGTTTGTCAAAGATCAGATGGTTGTAGATGTGTGGCTTTATTTCTGAGGCCTCTGTTCTGTTCCATTGGTCTATATCTCTGTTTTGGTACCAGTACCATGCTGTTTTGATTACTGTAGCCTTGTAGTATAGTTTGAAGTCAGGTAATATGATGCCTCCAGCCTTGTTCTTTTTGCTTAAAATTGTCTTGGCTATGTGGGCTATTTTTTGGTTCCATATGAAGTTTAAGGTGGTTTTTTCCAATTCTGTGAAGAAAGTGAATGGTAGCTTGATGGGGATAGAATTGAATCTATAAATTACTCTGGGCAGTATGGCCATTTTCATGATATTGATTCTTCCTAACCATGAGCATGAAATGTTTTTCCATCTGTTTGTGTCCCCTACTATTTCTTTGAGCGGTGGTTTGTAGTTCATTCTGAAGAGGTCCTTCACATCCCTTGTTAGTTGTATTCCTAGATATTTTATTCTCTTTGTAGCAGTTGTGAATGTGAGTTCACTCATGATGTGGCTGTTTGTCTGTTATTGGTGTATAGGAATGCTTTTGATTTCTGCACATTGATTTTGTATCCTGAGACTTTGCTGAAGTTGTTTATCAGCTTAAGGAGATTTGGGGCTGAGACGATGGGGGTCTTCTAAATATACAATCATGTCATCTGCAAATAGAGACAATTTGACTTCTTCTTTTCCTAATTGAATACCTTTTATTTCTTTTTCTTGCCTGATTGCCCTGGCCAGAACTTCTAATACTATGTTGAATAGGAGTGGTGAGAGAGAGCATCCTTGTCTTGTGCTGGTTTTCAAAGGGAATGCTTCCAGTTTTTGCCTATTTAGTATGATATTGACTATGGGTTTATCATAAATAGCTCTTATTATTTTGAGATGCATTCCATCAATATCTAGTTTATTGAGAGTTTTTAGCATAAAGAGCTGTTGAATTTTGTCAAAGGCCTTCTCTGCATCTATTGAAATAATCATGTGGGTATTTTTTTTTCTGTCTTTGGTTCTGTTTATGTGATGGATTACTTTTATAGATTTGCATATGTTGAACCAACCTTGCATCCCAGGAATGAAGCCAACTTTATCATGATGGATAAGCTTTTTGATATGTTGTTGGATTCAGTTTGCCAGCATTTTATTGAGGATTTTTGCATTGATGTTCATCATGGACATTGGCCTGAAATTTACTTTTTCAGTTGTGCCTCTGCCAGGTTTGGTATCAGGATGATGTTGGTCTCATAAAATGAGTTAAGGAGGATTCCCACTTTTTCTATTGTTCGAATAGTTTCAGAAGGTATGGTACCAGCTCTCCTTTTTGTACCTCTGGTAGAATTTGGCTGTGAACCCATCTGGTCCTGGACTTTTTTTGGTTGGTAGGCTATTAATTGCTGCCTCAATTTCAGATCTTATTATTGGTCTATTCAGGGATTTGACTTCTTCCTGGTTTAATCTCGGGAGGGTGTAAATGTCCAGGAATTTATCCATTTCTTCTAGATTTACTGGTTTATTTGCATGGAGGTGTTTATAGTATTCTCTGATGGTAGTTTGTATTTCTGTGGGATCGGTGGTGCTATCCTTTTTATCATTTTTTATTACATCTATTTGATTCTTCTCTCTCTTCTTCATTAGTCTGGCTAGCGGTCTTTCTATTTTGTTGATCTTTTTAAAAAAACCAGCTCCTGGATTCATTGATTTTTTTGAAGAGTTTTTTTTTTATCTCTATCTCCTTCAGTTCTTCTCTGATCTTAGTTATTTCTTGTCTTCTGCTTGCTTTTGAATTTGTTTGATCTTGCTCCTCTAGTTCTTTTATTTGTGACATTAGGGTGTCAATTTTAGATCTTTCCTCATTTCTTGTGGGGGCATTTAGTGCTACAAATTTCTCTCTACACACTGCTTTAAACATGTCCCAGAGATTCTTGTATGTTGTATCTTTGTTCTCATTGGTTTCAAAGAACATCTTTATTTCTGCCTTCATTTTGTTATTTGTCCAGTAGTCATTCAGGAGCAGGTTGTTCAGTTTCCATGTAGTTGTGTGGTTTTGAGTGAGTTTCTTAATCCTGAGTTCTAATTTGATTGCACTGTGGTCTGAGAGATTGTTATGATTTCCATTCCTTTGCATTTGCTGAGGAGTATTTTACTTCCAATTATGTGGTCAATTTTAGAATAAGTGTGATGCGGTGCTGAGAAGAATGTATATTCTATTGATTTGGGGTGGAGAGTTCCATAGATGTCTATTAGGTCTGCTTGGTCCAGAGCTGAGTTCAAGTCATGGATATCCTTGTTAATTTTCTGTCTCGTTGATCTGTCTAATATTGACACTGGTGTATGATTGTCTCCCACCATTGTGTGGAGTCTAAGTCTCTTTGTAGGTCTCTAAGAACTTGCTTTATGAATCTAGGTGCCCCTGTATTGGGTGCATATGTATTTAGGATAGTTCGCTTTTCTTGTTGCATTGATCCCTTTACTATTATGTAATGCCCTTCTTTGTCTCTTTTGATCTTTACTGGTTTAAAGTCTGTTTTATCAGAGACTAAGATTGCAACCCCTGCTTTTTTTTTGCTTTCCATTTGCTTGGTAAATCTTCTTCCATTCCTTTATTTTGAGGCTATGTGTATCTTTGCACGTGAGATGAATCTCCTGAATACAGCACACTGATGGGTTTTGACTTTTTATCCAATTTGCCAGTCTGTGTCCCTTGCTGGTGAGGAGTTGTGATCTCTTGGAAGAGAAGAGGCATTCTGGTTTTTGGAGTTTTCGGCCTTTTTGCACTGGTTTCTTCCCATCTTCATGGATTTATCTACCTTTGGTAACCTTTGGATAGGGTCTCTGAATGGACATCCTTTCTGTTGATGTTAACACTATTTCTTTCTGTTTGTTAGTTTTCCTTCTAACAGTTAGGCCCCTTTGCTGCAGGTCTGCTGGGGTTTGCTAGAGGTCCGTTCCAGACCCTGCTTGCCTGGGAATCACCAGCAGGGGCTGCAGAACAGCAAAGATTGCTGCCTGTTCCTTCCTCTGGTAGCTTCATCCCAGAAGGGTACCTGTCAGATGCCAGCCAGAGCTTTCCTGTATAAGGAGTCAGCCCCTGCTGGGAGATGTCTCCCAGTCGGGATACACAGGGGTCAGGGAGCACTTGGGAAGGCAATCTGTCTCTTATCAGAGCTCAAGCACTGTGCTGGGAGATCCACTGCTCCCTTCAGAGCTGCTAGGCAGGCACGTTTAAGTCTGCTGAAGCTGAACCTGCAACCGCCCCTTTTCCCAGGAAGTTGGGGGCTTTATTTATGTTTTTGATGGGCTGCTGCCCTTTTTCAGAGGTGTCCTGCCCAGTAAAGAGGGAGTCTAGTGACACAGTCTGCCTTCAGTGGCCTTGCTGAGCTGCCGTGGCCTCCAAACAGTTGCTGTGTAGACTACCCAGCAACTTTGTTTATACAGGTGAGATTAAAACCGCCTACTTGAGCCTCATCAATGGTGGATTCCCCTCCCCGACTGAGCTCCACAGCCAGGTTGAACTCAGACTGCTGTGCTGGTGGCAAGAATTTCAAGTCAGTGGATCTTAGCTTGCTGGTCTTCATGGGGGAGGGATCTGCTGAGCCAGATCATTTGGCTCCCCAGCTTCAGCCCCCTTTTTCAGGGGAATGAGTGAGCAGTTCTGTCTTGCTGACATTCCAGGAGCCACTAGGTTACTTAAAAAAAAAAATGTTGCAGGTAGCTTGGTGTCTTCCCAAACAGCCACTCAGTTTGTGCTGGAAACCCGGGGCACTGGTGGTGTAGGCACCGGAAGGAATCTACTGGTCTGTGAGTTGTGAAGACTGTGGGAAAGGTGCAGTATTTGAGCCAGAGAGCCAGAGTGCCAGAGTGCTGGGAAAAGTCCCTAATGGCCTCCCTTGGCTACAAGAGGGAGTTTTCCAGCCCCTTGCACTTCCCAGGTGAGGTGACGCCCCACCCTACCTTGGCTAACCCTCCTTGGGCTGTACCCACTGTCTAGCTAGTCCCAATGAGAGGAACCAGGTACCTCCGCTGGAAATGCAGAGATTACCTGTCTTCTGTATTGCTCTAGCTGGAGCTGCGCACCGGAGCTGTTCCTATTCAGCCAACTGGCTGAAAATTCAGTTTTGTTCATTTTTTAAGGTTCTTTTTTGCTTATTTTTGTCTACCAGGGTTTATTTGAAGGAGCGGCTTTTTAGCTGTGAGATTCTTTCCTCAGCTTCATCTGAATGAGCTGCCAATTGTATTCTGAAATTCCTGTAGTCAATTTTTCAATTCCATAGGTTCAGTTTGTTTTTTTCTTAAAAAGTTTATACCCTCTTTCAACTCTTAGATTATTTTACTGTTTTCCTTGGATTGAGTTTCAACTTTCTCCTGATTTTGTTTTAGCTTCCTTGCTGTCTAGATTCTGAATTCTATGTCTGTCATTTCAGTCATTTCAGTCTGGTTAAGAACCACTGCTGGGAGCTGTGGAATTGTTTGGGGTAAGAAAATGTCTGGCCTTTAGAATTGCCAGAGTGCCTGTGCTGGTTTCCTCTCATCTGTGAGGGTTGGTGTTCCTTTATCTTTTGAAGTTGCTGTCATTTAAATGGGGCTTTTTATGTTCTTCATTTCCCTTGAGGGTTTGACTATTGTGTACGTGGAGTATAGTTATTGGCTTTGTTTCTGGATGCTTTTAGAGGGCGAAGGCTCTCTACAGGATTTTTATTCATTACTAAAACCCTTCATTGGGTTTCACAGGCAATGAAATTTTTTGGTGGTGTAATTCAGGCTGCAATCCAGCAGATGGCGCTTAAGACTAAGGACTTGTAGAAAGACTAGCTGAGCCATGTGCCTCTCAATGTATTCATTTCACTGTGCTCTGTGGTGGGGCAGACAGGGTTGGGGAGAGATGATCCCCTCACCAAGTCCATTCTTGGGTCATATATATATATATATATATAATTGCACTTTAGGTTCTGGGGTACATGTGCAGAACATGCAGGATTATTGCATAGGTACACACATGGCAATGTGGTTTGCTGCCTCCATCACCCCATCATCTATATCTGGCATTTCTCCCTATGTTATCCCTCCCCAACCTCCCTATCCTCCACAGTCCCTTCCCTATTCTCCCACAACAGACCCCAATGTGTGATATTCCCCTCCCTGTGTTCATGTGTTATTTTTCAACACCTGCCTATGAGTGAGAACATGCAGTGTTTGATTTTCTGTTCTTGTGTCAGTCTGCTGAGAATGATGGTTTCCAGATTCATCCATGTCCCTGCAAAGGACACAAACTCATTATTTTTTATGGTTGCATAGTATTCCATGGTGTATATCCATGCCACATTTTCCTTGTCCAGTCTATCATTGATGGGCATTTGGGTTGGTTCCAGGTCTTTGCTATTGTAAACAGTGCCGCAACAAACATACGTGTGCATGTCTCTTTATAATACAACAATTTATAATCCTTTGGATATATATACCCAGTAATAAGATTGCTAGGTCAAATGGAATTTCAATTTCTAGGTCCTTGAGGAATCACCACACTGTCTTCCATAATGGTTGAACTAATTTACACTCCCACCAACAGTGTAAAAGTGTTCCTGTTTCTCTACATCCTCTCCAGCATCTGTTGCCTCCAGATTTTTTAATGATCGCCATTCTAACTGGCGTGAAATGGTATCTCAATGTGGTTTTGATTTGAATTTCTCTAATGACCAGTGATAATGAGCATTTTTTCCATATGTTTGTTGGCCTCATATATATCTTCTTTGGAAAAGTTTCTGTTCATGTCCTTTGCCCACTTTTGAATGGGTTTGTTTGTTTTCTTGTATATCTGTTACCATTTTTTGTAGATTCTAGATATTAGCCCTTTGTCAGATAGGTAGATTACAAAATTTTTTTCCCATTCTGTTGATTGCCGGTTCACTCTAATAATTGTTTCTTTTGCTGTATGGAAGCTCTGGAGTTTAATTAGATGCCATTAGTCTATTTCAGCTTTTGTTGCCAATGCTTTTGGTGTTTTAGTCATGAAGTTCTTGTGTATGCCTATGTCCTGAATGGTTTTGCCTATGTTTTCTTCTATGGTTTTTATGGCATTAGGTCTTATGTTTAAGGCTTTAATTCATCTGGAGTTAATTTTAGTGTAAGGTGTCAGGAAGGGGTCCAGTTTCTGCTTTCTGCATATGGCTAGCCAGTTTTCCCAACACCATTTATTGAACAGGGAATCCTTTCCCTATTGCTTGTTTTTGTCAGGTTTGTCAAAGATCAGATGTTTGTACATGTGTGGCCTTGCCTCCGAGGCCTCTGTTCTGTTCCGTTGGTCTATATTCCGTTTTGGTACCAGTACCATGCTGTTTTGATTACTGTAGCCTTGTAGTATAGTTTGAAGTCAGGTAGCATGATGCCTCCAGCTTTGCTCTTTTTGCTTACAATTATCTTGGTATGCAGGCTCTCCTTTGGTTCTATATGTAGTTTAAGGTGGTTTTTTTCCACTTCTGTGAATATGGCCATAGGTTGCTTGATGGGGATAGCATTGAATCTATAAATTACTTTGGGAAGTATGGCCATTTTCACAATATTGATTCCTAACCATGAACATGGAATGTTTTTCCATCTGTTTGTGACCTCTCTTATTTCTTTGAGCAGTGGTTTGTAGTTTTCCTTGAAGAGGTACTTTACATCCTTTATTAGTTGTATTCCTAGGTATTTTATTCTCTTTGTAGGAATAGTGAATGGCAGTACGTTCTTGATTTGGCTCTCTTTAAGTCTATTATTGGTGTACAGGAATGCTTGTGATTTCTGCACATTGATTTTGTATCCTGAGACTTTGCTGAAGTTGCTTATCAGTTTGAGGAGATTTGGGGCCGAGACAAAGGGGTCTTCTAAATATACAATCATGTCATCTGTAAATAGAGACAATTTGACTTCCTCCTTTCCTAATTGAATATTTTTTATTTCTTTTTCTTGCCTGATTGCTCTGGCTAGAACTTCCAATACTATATTGAATAGGATTGGTGAGAGAGGGGATCCTTGTCTTGTGCTGGTTTTCAAAGGGAATGCTTCCAGTTTTTGCCTGTTCAGTATGATATTGGCTGTTGGTTTGTCATAAAAAGCTCTTATTATTTTGAGATATGTTCCATAGATACCTAGTTTCTTGAGAGTTTTTAGCATAAAGCACTGTTGAATTTTGTCAAAGGCCTTCTCTGCATCTGTTGAGATAATCATGTGGTTTTTGTCTTTGATTCTGTTTATGTGGTGAATTACGTTTATAGATTTGCATATGTTGAACCAGCCTTGCATTCCCAGGATGAAGCCTACTTGATCATGGTGGATACACTTTTTGATGTGTTGTTGCAATCGGTTTGCCCGTATTTTATTGAAGATTTTTGAATCTATGTTCCTCATGGATATTGGCCTGAAGTTTTCTTTTCTTGCTGAGTCTCTGCCAGGTTTTGGTATCAGGATGATGTTGGTCTTATAAAATGATTTGGGAAGGATTCCCTCTTTTATGATTATTTGGAATAGTTTCAGAAGGAATAGTACTAGCTCCTCTTTGTGTGTCTGGTAGAATTCGGCTGTGAACCCATCTGGACCTGGGGTTTTTTTGGGTGGTAGGCTCTTAATTACTGCCTCAACTTCAGCCCTTGTTATTGGTCTATTCAGGATTTTGACTTCTTCCTGGTTTAGGCTTGGGAGGATGCAAGTGTCCAGGAATTTATCCATTTCTTTCAGGTTTACTTGTTTATGTGCATAGAGTTGTTTGTAATAATCTCTGATGATGGTTTGTATTTCTGTGGAATCTGTGGTGATATCCCCTTTATCTTTTTTTATTGCATCTATTTGATTCTTTTCTCTTTTCCTTTTTATTAATGTGGCTAGTGGTCTATTTTGTTGATCTTTTCAAAAAATCAGCTCCTGTATGTATTGATTTTTTGAAGAGTTTTTTTTGTGTGTGTGTCTCTATCTCCTTCAGTCCTGCTCTGATCTTAGTTATTTCTTGTCTTCTGCTAGCTTTTGGGTTTTTTTTAATCTTGCTCCTCTAGCTCTTTCAATTTTGATGATAGGGTGTCAATTTTAGATCTCTCCTTGCTTCTCATGTGGGCATTTATTGCTATATATTTTCCTCTAGACACTGCTTTAAATGTGTCCCAGAGATTCTGGTATGTTGTGTCTTCATTTTCGTTGGTTTCGAAGAACATCTTTATTTCAGCCTTCATTTCATTGTTTATCCAGTCCACATTCAAGAGCCAGTTGTTCAGTTTCCATGAAGCTGTGTGGTTCTGAGTTAGTTTCTGAATTCTGAGTTCTAACTTGATTGCACTGTGGTCTCAGAAACTGTTTGTTATGATTTCCGTTCTTTTGCATTTGCTGAGGAGTGATTTACTTCCAATTATGTGGTCAATTTTAGAGTAGGTGTGATGTGCTGAGAAGAATATATACTCTGTGAATTTGGGGTTGAGAGTTCTGTAAATGTCTATTAGGTTCACTTGGTCCAGGTCTGATTTCAAGTCCTGGATATCCTTGTTAATTTTCTGTCTGGTTGATCTGTCTAATATTGACAATGGAGTGTTTAAGTCTCCCACTATTATTGTGTGGGAGTCTAAGTCTCTTTGTAAGTCATTAAGAGCTTGCTTTATGTATCTGGGTGCTCCTGTATTTGGTGCATATATATTTAGGATTGTTAGCTCTTCTTGTTGTATTGATCCTTTTACTGTTATGTAATGTCATTCTTTGTCTCTTTTGATCTTTGTTGGTTTAAAGTCTATTTTATCAGAGACAAGAATTGCAACTCCTGCTTTTTTTTTGCTCTCCATTTGCTTGGTAAATCTTCCTCCATCCCTTTATTTTGAGCCTTTGTGTATCCTTGCATGTGGGATGGGTTTCCTGGATACAGCACACTGATGGATTTTGGATATTTATCCAGTTTGCCAGTCTGTGTCTTTTGATTGGGGTGTTTAGCCCATTTACATTTAGGGTACATATTGTTATATGTGAATTTGATCCTGCCATTTTGATGCTAGCTGGCTGTTTTGCCTGTTAGTTGATGCAATTTCTTCATTGTGTTGATGCTCTTTACCATTTGGCATGTTTTTGGAGTGGCTGGTACTGGTTGTTCCTTTCTATGTTTAGTGCTTCTTTCAGGAGCTCTTGTAAAGCAGGCCTGGTGGTGATGAAATCCCTGAGTAATTGCTCGTTTGTAAAGGATTTTATTTTTCCTTCACTTGTGAAGCTTAGTTTGGCTGGTTATGAAATTCTGGGTTGAAAGTTCTTTAAGGATGTTGAATATTGGCCCCCACTCTCTTCTGGCTTGTAGGGTTTCTGCTGAGACACCTGCTGTGAGTCTGATGGGCTTCCCTTTGTGGGTAACCTGATCTTTCTCTCTGGCTTTTAGCATTTTCTCCTTCGTTTCAACCTTGGTGAATCTGACGATTATGTGCCTTAGGGTTGCTCTTCTTGAGGAATATCTTTGTGGTGTTCTCTGTATTTCCTGGACTTGAATATTGGCCTGCCTTGCTAGGTTGGGGAAGTTTTCCTGGATAATATCCTGAAGAGTATTTTCCAGCATGGATTCTTTCTCTCCATCACATTCAGGTACACCTATCAGACATTGATTAGGTCTTTTCACATAGTCCTATATTTCTTGGAGACTTTGTTCATTCCTTTTTACCCTTTTTTCTCTAATCTTGCCTTTTTGTTTTATTTAATTGAGTTGATCTTTGACCTCTGATATCCTTTCTTCTTCTTGGTCAGTTCGGCTGTTGAAACTTGTGTATGCTTTGCAAAGTTCTCGTGTTGTGTTTTTCAGCTCCATCAATTCACTTATATTCCTAAGTTGTTTATTCTCATTAGCATTTCATCAAATCTTTTTTCAAGGTTCTTAGTTTCTTTGCATTGGGTTAAAACATGTTCTTTTAGCTCAGAGAAGTTTCTTATTACCCACCTTCTGAAGCCTGTTTCTGTCAATTCATCACACTCATTCTCCATCCAGCCTTGTTTCCTTGCTGGTGAGGAGTTGTGATCCCTTGTAGGAGGACAGGCATTCTGGTTTTGGGTTTCTTCATCCTATTTGCTCTGGTTTCTTCCTATCTTTGTGGATTTATCCACCTGTCATATTTGTAGTTGTTGACTTTCAGATTGGGTCTCTGAGTGGATGTCCTTTTTGTTGATGATGAAGTTATTTCGTTCTGTTTCTTAGTTTTCCTTCTAACATTCAGGCCCCTCTCCTGTAGGACTGCTGAAGTCCACTCCAGGCCCTGCTTGCCTGGGGATCACCTGCAGCAGCTGCAGAACAGTAAGGGTTGCTGCCAGTTTCTTCTTCACTATCTTTGTTCCAGAAAGTTACCTGCCCCATGTCAGTCTGAGCTCTCCTTTATGAGGTGACTCTTTGGATATACGGGGGTCAGCTGAGCTGTGAGCTCTGTTGTTCATTCAGAGCTGCTGGGCAGGTACATTTAAGTCTGCTGCAGGAGAACTCATAAACCCCCCCTTTTTTCCCCAGGTGCTCTGTCCCAGGGAGTTAGGGCTTTATTTATGAGTTTCTGTTGTGCTGCTACCTTTTTTCAGGGCTGCCCTGGCCAGCGAGGAGGCAGCCTAGTCACTGTCTGCTTGCAGAGGCTTTGCTGAGCTACTGTGGTCTCCACCCAGCTGCTGTGTGAACTTCCCTGCAGTCCTGTTTATAAGGGTATAGTTAGAAATGCCTTGCCAATGGCGGCCCACCTCTGTAATGGCGGGCTGCCTCAGTAATGGCGGACTACCTTCCTAATGGTGGACTGCCTCAGTAATGGCGGATGCCCCTCCCCCACAGAGCTGCACCATCCCAAGTTCAGCTATGCTTGCTGTGAAACTTTTAATCCAGAGCATTTCAGATGGCTGTTTTTTTGTGGGGGTGGGACCAGCCGAGCCTGATCACCTGGCTCCTTGCCTCAGATTCCCCTTTTTTTTTTTTCAGTTGAATGGGTGACTCTGTCTCCCAGGTGTTCCAATCGCCTGT
Source organism: Plecturocebus donacophilus (assembly GCA_004027715.1). NCBI lineage: Eukaryota > Metazoa > Chordata > Mammalia > Primates > Pitheciidae > Plecturocebus > Plecturocebus donacophilus. The sequence continues at coordinate 6,327 of PVKP010041397.1, read as the reverse complement.
TGAAAAGGTGCCGGGATCTGTGTGATTTACTGTGCGGCGACCCACTGCGCCAGCTGAAACAGCCGTTCTGAGATTCATGGTGCTTTTTTGCCCGGAAATCTCCTGGCCTGGCTCCCTGTTTCAGTCCCCTTTTTTGTGAGTTGAATGGGTGACTCTGACTCCCAGGAGCTCCAATTGCCAGCTAAAATGGTGCCCGGACCCATGTATTTTGTGCAGAGACCCGCTGCGCCAGCCAAAACAGCCATGCTGGCCAAAACAGCTGCACTGGCAATCCGTGGGGCTTCTCTGCCTGGGAATCTCCTGGTCTGTGGGCAATAAAAGTCCATCTGGAAATTCAGCATCCACTCACCCTCCACGCTTTTGCTGGGAGCTACAATCCTGAGCTGCTCCTAATCAGCCATCTTGGATTGGTCTCCAGGGTTGCTCTTCTTGAGGAATGTCTTTGTGGTGTTCTCTGTATTTCCTGGACTTGAATATTGGCCTGCCTTGCTAGGTTGGGGAAGTTTCCCTGGATAATGTTCTGAAGAGTGTTTTCCAGCTTGGATTCATTCTCTCCATCACATTCAGGTACACCTATCAAACGTCGATTAGGTCTTTTCACGTAATCCATTTTTCTTAGAGGCTTTGTTTATTTCTTTTCACTCTTATTTCTCTAATCTTGTCTTCTCTTTTTACTTCATTGAGTTGATCTTCAATCTCTGATGTCTTTTCTTCTGCTTGGTTGATTTGGCTATTGAAACTTGTGTATGCTTCATGAAGTTCTGGTGTTGTGTTTTTCAGCTCCATCAGTTAATTTATATTCTTCTCTAAGGTGTTTATTCTCGTTAGCATTTCATCAAACCTTTCTTCAAGGTTCTTAGTTTCTTCGCATTGGGTTAGAACATGTTCTTTTAGCTCAGAGAAGTTTGTTATTACCCAGTTTCTGAAGCCTGTTTCTGTCAATTCACCAGACTCATTCTCCATCCAGTCTTGTTCCCTTGCTGGTGAGGAATTGTGATTCCTTGGAAGAGGAGAGGCATTCTGGTTTTGGGTGTTTTCATCCTTTATGTGCTGGTTTCTTCCCATCTTTGTGAATTTATCTACCTGTGGTCTTTGTAGTTGGTGACTTTTGGATGGGGTCTCTGAGTGGACCTCCTCTTTGTTGATGATGAAATTATTCCTATTTTTTAGTTTTTCTTCTAACAGTGAGGCCCTTCTGCTGTAGGACGGCTGGAGGTCACCTGTGGTGGCTACAGAACAGTAAAGTTTGCTGCCAGTTTCTTCTTCTCTTATCTTCATTCCAGAAGGGTACCTGCCAGATGTCACGCTGAGCTCTCCTTTATGAGGTGTCTCTTTGGATATATGGTGGTCAGGGAGCTACTTGAGGAGACAGTCTGTCCCTTATAGGAGCTCAGTTGCTGAGCTGTGAGGTCCGTTGTTCCATTCAGAGCTGCTGGGCAGGTACTTTTAAGTCTGCTGCAATGGAACTCACAACTACCTTTTTTCCCAGGTGCTCTGTCCTGGAAAGGTGGGGCTTTATTTATAAGTTCCTGATGTGCTGCTGCCTTTTTTCAGAGATACCCTGCCGGGCAAGGAGGTAGCCTAGTCACAGTCTACCAGCAGAGGTGTTGCTGAGCTGCTGTGGGCTCTGCCCAGCTGCTGTGTGAACTTCCTTGCAGTTTTGTTTATAGAGGTATAGTTAGAACTGCCTCAATAATGGCAGACTGCCTCAGTAATTGTGGACTGCCTCAGTAATGGCGAACTGCCTCGGTAATGGCAGATTGCCTTGGTAATGGTGGACTGCCTCGGTAATGGCGGACAGCCTTGGTCATGGCTGACGCCCTTCCCCTCACAGAGCTGTACCATCCCAAGTCCAATTGTGCTTGCTGTGAAACTGTCAATCCAGAGCATTTCAGATTGCTGGTCTTTGTGGGGGTAGGACTCACAGAGTCAGATCACCTGGCTCCCTCTTTCAGTCCCCTTCTTTTCAGTTGAATGGGTGGCTCTGTCTCCCAGGCATTCCAGGTGCCAGTTGAAATGGCCATCCAGGTTTGTGTCAGTTTTTGTGCAGAGACCCACTGCACTGGTTGAAACAGCCATGCTGGAAACTTGTGGCACTTTTCAGCCCAGGAATCTCCTGGTCTGTGGGCAGTAAAAACTCGTTTGGAAATGTGGTGATCACTCACCCTCTGCATTGTTCTCACTGGGAACTGCACTCCAGAGCTGTTCCTATTTGGCCATCTTGGATCCCTCCCATTCTTAGGTCTTAAGGGAGGCCCCTCCAATCACTGGTGCTGTGCCTGCCTTTTGTTAGTCTCAAAGGGGGCTCCAGAGAGCTGTGCTCCTTGCTCCCTTTGGGGTAGTACAAGCCAAAGATTAGGTCACCAGGAGACCCACAGCTCTCAGGAGACCCACTGAGGTTCTCTGTGCTTGACAGAATCAGAGCAGGTTGTGGGGTATATCTGTGGTGGTCCATTGATGCAGTAGGTCAAGTACAGGGCATCTCTGGGCAGGGTGATATTGCTGTGAGTATGCAGCTGGTGTAGTGCCATGCCTGGATTTTTTTTTTTTTTTTTTTTTTTGCCAGCAGTCAGCAGTGGGACCTGCCCAGCTCCACCTACTATAGGGTCTCCTTCTGATGAATGCCCCAGAATTTAGCCTGACCAGCTTTTGTCCCAAGCCTCCTACACCCAGATTGCTGGGCTGTTAGGTCATGAGGTTCCCCTGGGGAGACGCTGTGGCTGCCAGGCAGGCCACACCCCTCCCAGACTGGCCCAGCAGAAGGAGTCACAAGGCACATCCAGCTCCTGTGTCAGCTCATGAACCCATGCCTCACTCTTCCCAGCACTTTGAGAGTAAGAGTTCTTCCTTCACCTAAGTTCTGGCCACAGATCTCAGCTGAGTACTCCTGGGCTGCATGCTTTAACCCTGGGGGGATAGGACTGGCTCCAGTGGCTTTGTTCTCTGGCTCCTCCAGGTTGACCAGCCTTGCAGGGGTAGGGGGTCAGGGGCAGGGCTCAAGGTCTTCTCAGGACACCAACAAAAATGCTCTAGTGGTAGTTGCCAGCAAAAGCACTCTGTTGGGGGCAGTGGAGGCTGTGCTGTGTGCCCACTCCTATGATTGTGGCCAGGCAGGGACTCTGGGATGGGTCAGTGGAAAGGTGGGTACACAAGTCAGATGTGCCCTGATCATGCAGGAAAGACAGCCCTGCTGTCTCCAGGTTCAGTAACCAACAAAGGTTATAGCCTTATAGAGAAATATGTAGAGCCTTGGCAGATGAGCACCTATGGTTATGTTTTGTTACAGCTGTCCCCCTGCAAAATCCCCTGGGTTCCACAGAGGTTCAAACTCTATCTCTCTGCTGACTCTGCAGGCAGCTCCCCCTGCCAACTCATGTGTCCATGAGGGTCATCGGATCTCCTGCAGCTAGGATCTCGAAGATCTGCAGTGAGAGTGGGCTGGTCTGCAGTTACTTCACTCACCCCTTTCTTAGGAGTTTTTCAGGGCCAGGAATAAGTTCCAGAGCTTGGCAACCCCATGCAGGGTTATCAGCTTCCTCTCTCTTCAGCCTTGGTATCTGCATCATCTCTCCATTGACTTTCTTCCCAAAGATCTGTTCAAAGTATAATGGTTTACTCCATATTTTGGTCTCTCTTGGTGGAAGATGCTCTTCCTGGTTGCATCTAGTTGGCTGTCTTGTCCCTCTCTTATACTTTTTAATTTAATTTATTCCTAAGTATTTTATTTTTTGGACACTGTTTTAAATGGAATTTTTAAAATTTCATTTTTGAACTGTTCATTGATGGTATATATAAATACAACTGAGTTATATATTAATCTTTTATCCTGCAACCTTGTTAAACTCATTTATTAGTTCTGATAGTTTTTTAGTGGGTTCCCTGAGATTTTCTATATACAAGATGATGTCATCTGCACAAATAGTTTTATTTCTTCCTCTTCAGTATGGGTATGTTTTCTTGACTAGTTGTTCTGGTTAGAACTTTGAGTACAATGTTGAATAGATGTGGAAAGAATAGACATCCTTGCCATGTTCCTGATCTTGGGGAAAAGCATCCATTTTACTTACTTACTTATTTTTTACTTACTTACTTACTTATTTTTTCCACCTAACCAGTGTGCTATAGCATCCAGTCTTTCACCATTAAATATGATGATATTGTGGAACCTTCACTGGGGTCTTTTATCAAATTGAGGAAGTTCCCTTTTAGTCCCAGTTTTGTTTTGTTTGTTTGTTTTAACCATAAAAGGGTGTTGGATTTCCTTTTCTCTATTAAGATGATCATGTAGCTTTCATTCTTGATTCTATTAACATGGTATATCACATAGATTGATTTTCAAAAAATTTTTTTTTTTTTTGAGACGAAGCCTCACTCTTGTCGCCCAGGCTGAAGTGTAGTGGCACAATATCGGCTCACTGCAAACTCCACCCCTGGGTTCAGGCAATTCTCCTGCCTCAGCCTACTGAGTAGCTGGGATTACAGGCATCTGCCACCGCAACCAGCTAATTTTTGTACTTTTAGTAGAGACAGGGTTTCAACATCTTGGCCAGGCTGGTCTTGAACTCCTGACCTCTTGATCCACCCGCCTCAGCCTCCCAGAGTGCTGGGATTACAGGCATGAGCCACCGCACCTAGCTGATTTTCAAGTGTTAAAACAACTTTGCATCCATCCATAGAATAAATACCACTTCATCATGGTGTATAATCCTTTTAATATGCTGCTACATTTGGTTTACTAGTATCCTGTAGAGGCTATTTACATCTACAGGCATACCTCAGAGATATTGCAGGTTCAGTTCCAGACCACCCAATAAAGTGAATATTGCAATAAAGTGAGTGACAGAATTTTTTTTTGTTACCCAGTGCATATAAAAGTTATGTTTACACTATACCGTAGCCTACTAAGTGTATAATAGCATTGTGTCTAAAAACAAAACAATGTACATTTCTTAATTAAAAACATTTTACTGCTAAAAAATGCTAATGTTCACCTGAGCCTTTAGTGAGTCGTAATCTTTTTGCTGCTGGAGAGACTTGCTTCAGTGTTGACTGCTGACTGTTAGGGTGGTGGTTGCCGAAGTTTGGGTGGTTGTTGAAATTTCTTAAAATAAGACAACAATGAAATTTGTGACATTGATTGAACCTTCCTTTCACAGAAAATTTTTCTGATGTTGTATGATAGCATCTTACCCACAGTAGAAACTGGGGTTGATTTTCTTAAACCCCGCCTCTGCTTTATCAACTAATTTTATGGAATATTCCAAATCTATTGTCATTTCAACTATGTTCACAGCATTTTCACCAGGAAGATTTCATCCCAAGAAAACATTTTCTTTGCTAATCCCTAAGAAGCAACGCCTCAATCCATTCAAGTTTTTTGATGAGACTGCAATATTCAAACACATCTTCAGGCTAATTCTAGTTCTCTTGCTGTTTTTACATTTGCAGTTACTTCCTCCACTGAAGTTTTGGATCCCTGAAAGTCACCCATGAAAGTTGGAATCAACTTCTTCCAAACTCCTGTTCATGTCAGTATTTGACCCCCTCTCATGAATCATGAATGTTCTCAATGGAATTTAGGATGGTGGATCCTTTTCAGAAGGTTTTCAATTTACTTTGCCGAGGTCTATCAGAGAAATCACTATCCATGACAGCTATAGCCTTATGAAATGTTATTTCTTTTTTCTTTTTTTTTAATCTTTTTTTTTTTTTTAGAAAAAGAGAGAAAAGGAGAAAGAAAGAAAGAAACAGCAAAAGAAGGAAAAAAAAGAATGAAAGAGAGAAAGAAAGAGGACGAGAAAGAGGAAGAGAGAATGGGATTCTTGTTTTATTGCCCAGGCTAGAATGCAGTCTAAAAATGGGTATTAAAAACCTCTTTTATGCCAATAATTGTGCTTAAAAATGGAGACAGGAAGGAATAGGGGATGAAAATAACAAGCAGCCAACCAATATTTTATTTAAACCTGTGAAATGCTATGCAATTGCTGAGAATTGATTTACTTCCAATTATGTGGTCACTTTTAAAATAGGTGTAATGTGATACTGAGAAAAATGTATGTTTTGTGGATTTGGGGAGGAGAGTTCTGTAAATATTTGTTAAGTCTAGTTGTTCCAGGTCTGAGTTCAAATCCTGGATATCCTTGTTAATTTTCTATCTTGTTGATCTGTCTAATATTGACAGTGTAATGTTAAAGTCTCCCACTATTATTGTGTGGGAGTCTAAGTCTCTTTGTAAGTCATTAAGAACTTGCCCTATGTATCTGGGTGCTCCTGTAATGGGTGCATATATATTTAGGATCGTTAGCTCTTCTTGTTGCATTGATCCTT
>PVKP010041396.1:0-18790 GCA_004027715.1 Plecturocebus donacophilus | reverse complement strand
TGTGATAAGTGTGTCGCTGCTGCATTTCTCATGTAGTGTGATAAGTGCGTCGCTGCTGCATTTCTCATGTAGTGTGATAAGTGTCACTGCTGCATATCTCATGTAGTGTGATAAGTGTCGCTGCTGCATATCTCATGTAGTGTGATAAGTGTCGCTGCTGCATTTCTCATGTAGTGTGATAAGTGCGTCACTGCTGCATATCTCATGTAGTGTGATAAGTGCGTTGCTGCTGCATATCTCATGTAGTGTGATGTGCGTCACTGCTGCATATCATGTAGTGTGATAAGTGCGTCACTGCTGCATATCTCATGTAGTGTGATAAGTTCGTCACTGCTGCATATCTCATATAGTGTGATAAGGGCTCATTTGATCATTTGCTCTGGTACTCATATACGTCCAGCAGTCTGTAATTTCCTGTGACACTTCTTTTTCCTTTTTATTAGATTGGAAAAGCATTTCCCTTCTTTCATCTTCAGAGGTTTTTTTATGTCCTTTATAATTCCTCAGAATGATTGAATAGTGGCTCTGTAATGACAGCAGTAAAGCAATTTGTGATCCTTCAAAAAGATGCAGTGCAAGTAAAAATTATTACTCTGTGTTAACAAAGTAACATATGACACCTAATATATTTTACTCTGATCCTCATGTCCATAACTGGCTTTTCCAGAATTATGACTATGAAAGTATATCTTTAAAATGTGAAACAGACATTGGTCAAACTGGAAATAAATATTTGTATACATTTTTTTTTTTTTAAAGTCAATGGGGTTATAGCCATAGGCATTTGCAGAATTCTGGGTGAGAACATTTGTGGCCCCAAGTTAAGCTTTCTATTTTTCTTTCTGAGTCTCTTTCAGAGCCCTGGTAAAAATATTTTTTTTGTTGTTTTTTTTTTTGTTTGTTTTTGAGATGGAGTCTCACTCTGTCGCCTAGGCTAGAGTGCAATTGTGCTATGTTGTCTCACTGCAACCTCTGCCTCCCAGGTTCAAGCGATTCTTCTGCCTCAGCCTCCCAAGTAGGTGGGACCACAGGCGTGTGCCACCATACATGGCTAATTTTTTTGTATTTTTAGTAGAGACAGGATTTCACCATATTGGCCAGGCTGGTCTCAAATTCCTGACCTCATGATCTGCCCGCCTTGCCCTCCCAAAGTGCTGGAATTACAGGTGTGAGCCACCATGCCCAGCCGAGATTTTTTAGTAAATAACTAAAAACCCAAGACAAGAGCCCTCACTTGATATGAATTTATGATGACCACCTTACACTTGCTGACTACCCCATGATATCTCCGCAATGAAGAGTAACGCTTTAAAAGTATCCGTGGTGCACATGTTCTCACTCATAGGCGGGTGATGAACAATGAGAACACATGGACACAGGGAGGGGAGCATCGAACACTGGGGTCTGTTGAGGGGGGCAAAGGAAAGGACAATGGGAGGCGTGGGGAGGTAGAGGAGGGATAACATGGGGAGAAATGCCAGATGTAGGTGACAGGGGGATGGAGGCAGCAAACCACATTGCCATGTGTGTACCTATGCAACAATCCTGCGTCATCTGCACATGTACCCCAGAACCTAAAGTACAATAAAAATAAAAACAGTATCCATGGTGTGTGTGTGTGTGTGTGTGTTTCAGAACAGATGTTTTAATTCAGAACTTAGGTGACTGCTCCTTTTAGAAAAGGAAGGTGCCAGTAGAAACTGAAACACAAGGAACTCAGCTAGTGGTCAGGAAGGAACTTAGCTGGACGTGGTGACTGTTTTGTCAGAAGTTAGTATCTGGTCATCACTGTCAAACAGAAATCTCTGGTTTTTGCTCCAAAAGTCTGAACACAGTTTTATTTTAACTCTCCTCTGACATTTATTACTATCACCTTGTTCTCCATAGAAGGGGTTTCAAATGATTCAATATTTTCTAAACCTTAACTGGATTTAATTCTCCCCTTGGTGACTGAAAAGAAAGCAACCTATGCACTATGCAACTGTTACCCTTCCCCCACTCGACAAAAATCTCTTCCCTTAGTTTTTGAAGAATGAACTTGAGCTGCTTCCTAAAATTATCACTCGCTACTAGGAACTGAGTCATTGAGAGTACTGAGCAAGAATTTTTTACAAAGGTAAGGACCAAACAAACTCAAAAAAACATTCCAGGATGAAAGGGAGAGAGTTCTCTATTTGTCCTTAAGTCATTCCCTGTTCATGAAGCTAATCTGCCTTCCAAGGAACTTGCTGTCCCTTTGAAGAGACTCATTTTAACCTAACAGTGGACTATAGGGCTGTTCTATTATTCTGCTAGTTCTCTCTGCAACTTTCCTTTTCACATTGAAATTGAGGACAGAACAAGATAAACCTGCACAGGGAGGAATTCAGAGTGCTTAGCTGAAATTGGTAGTAGCAGAACACAGATGTCTGTGGGTGTCCAGACAAATTATTGGTCCCAACTCACCAAAAATATTCCACTAGATCCAAGAGCAAAGTTATTACTTTCTGAGAAGAGTTTCCTGCAGGGAACAAGCCACGAGGGGTTGGTTTTTCACTGAAAAATATCAGATGGTTCCCCAGGGTGGGGCAGGAATGTCTCCCTTAGGAAGCTATTACTTCCAGGATGCATTATCAACAAACCACTCTCTGTATTTGGTCTAATTAAACTATACGCATTTTGGGGGATTGGGTATAAAACAGAGATGCTGACATGCCAGCGTTTATGCTGCTGACACAGATGTTCTGAGTAGAGGTGATGTAAGTGGTAACGACACAAACCTTCTCCTTGAGAACAGCTGCTAGAGATGCTTTGCTTTTCCACTATCTTCCAATGGACTAACTTTAGGGCTAAGAGTTGAAGCATCTTCTACTGAGATTTAATTTCCTAATATAAAAAATTAACCTGCTGATTTCTCAATTACTTACTTCTTTCATGTTAAGAACTATTTATAAATTAAAGCATGAATTATTTTAAAGTTCAGAATTAGATGAAGAATGCAATACTGATTATTTTTATACTAGAGGCTTAGTTTGCAGAGCTCCAAAGATGACAAAAGTTCATTTAGTTTGGAGTGAAAAACGAAGGCATGACTATTATTGCATATAATAAGTTATGTAACAGATTTCATGTTAATGTGACTTGTGAAATACCTAGTTAACTGACAATTAGCTGCCACTGCTGATAATTTTGTAGATTAACCGATGAAATGTATAAATGTTCTTCAAGGAGAATTGCACACATACTCAATACACACATATTTAAAGGTTTGGAACATTCTAAAGTCACCTCTGAACCAGATCAAGAACCTCCTTCATTGATTCTTTTATGTGATCAAAGATGCATTTGCCACCTACATTTGGTGATACATTATCCCCAGGAAGTCTTTTAGAAAATGACATCTTCACCCACAGTGTCTTTCTTTAGTACTGATAATCAAAGATTTTGTGAATTAGCAGGATTTACTGGCTGTTGAGTGCATATCACTTCAAGTCCTCCAAGAAGCTGATGCCAAGACAGGATTAGATACACAGGAAATAGATGAGAGGAAACTCCCATTAAGGATAAAGGAGGAGGTAGCAGGAAGTGGCAGGTGAGCCTTCAGACTTGGAAGCATTAGAAGGCCCATATCAGTCAAGATGGCCTGATGGCCTGCCTGGGGCAACCCCACCTGCTCCGTCTCTACCTGGAGAAGCGTGGAAGAAACATGGCCTGGGCCTGAGTGCCATGGTGGACTCAAAGGAGCAGCAGTTGGAGCTGCCAGTCAACTGTGCTCCCAATGCAGGGTCTCTTGAAAGGAGGTGCAAAGAGTGGTTTCCATGGCTACCAGAGGGGAAAAGAGGATCCTTGTAGGTGCAAAAGTGCAAATTACTTTCTTCTTTTCTATCCCCACTCATATTTTGACAGCTGCTCCTCTTTGGCCATTATGGCTTGGCCAGCCAAAGTGTCACACAGAGACAGGTAATATGGTATCTTCTGCCTTAGTTTTTTTTCTTTCTTAATACAATATATATAGGCATCGTAATTGCTCCATAAGGGGATGCAGTGGAGGTTGAATAAAGCAGCTTTATAACACAACCTTTACCTTTTGCGCTGGGCCAATGAACAACATCCTCACCAACACAATAAGATATTAATATTTAAGTGTGGAGACCATGATACTCATCAAAATCAGACAGAAGCCATGCTAATATCAAGGGTCTCTTCCAGCTTGTGGTCTCAGTAGGATTAAGTCCTAAGAATGATGCCCAGTTTCCATCTCACTCCTGTTCCAACCAAGACCAAGAGGGCTACGGGACCTTTCTCTAGTGTCCACTCCATGGGGCGAGAATGAACAAAAGACAATGGAGGATTCTTTTCCCTAAACAGTGGAAGAGGAGATGGGCTACTCCCCCCTGAGTTGTGCTCTCCAGGGAAGTGAGATGCAGTAGAAATGCGCTGGGTGGGAGAATGAAGAGGTCTGAGAGAGTAAAGGGGCAGGGACAGGGCAGGGCCCTGAAGAGAGCTACACTGTGGTAGTAAAGTGAAATGCTCCCAGGATTTGAGCGGTTTTAGATAATTTATTCACTCATGCAACAAATAATTATGGGGCAGTTGGTATGTACCAGATAGAGTTCCAGGTGCTTGGGATATGTATCATTGAACAAAACAACATTTTTGCCTTCTTGAGGCTTATATTCTAGCAGGTAGATGCTAACATGTAAATAAGTAATAAAATACATAAGCAAATTACGTCTAAATAAATACATAAACTGCAGCTTTTCTTAAAATTGATTTTCAGCAGATATTGCCTCATCTGCAATTACTAGAAGCAGAAGTCTCTTTCCTCAGATTTCTTGTCACTTTTAAACTGCTTTCACCTGGGATTCCTGTTTCTTACCCTGGGAAAGAAACACTTCTTTGGAGAAATCTACCTAGTATAGTTTCTAAAAAGTCACTGACAGAGTGAGATATATTATTTATTTAATATCTTTGATTTCTGAAAGGCCTGCTTTTTAACCGGATTTTAATAAACTTCCCCAAACCGGTTCAGAACATGATATCAAATATAATTGGCTAAAACCAAATTAAAACACACAGGTCTTCAATTTGAAATTCAGTAGACTATTCAGTAGATGGGCATGGCGCTGGATAAAGAGTCACGAGCCTCACTGATTATGATCTAAAATCTAGACCTCCTCGGTAATAAATAGGGGATGAGACAATAAAAAGTACTCAACTGCGAGAAAGGCAGATATTTCAATTCTCCCTTTGCTACATTAAACAATACAGCCTGCAATCTAGAGTGCCAGGAGGAGAAGGCCAAGTAAGAAATAATGACTTCAAATGTGTAGGGCTCACAATTAAACCCTGACCCCAGCCCTACAGCAGCTGAGCATATGCAATTCCAACTGGATTTGATGGTAGTGCCTCCTCTGCGCACCCCACCCCCTCTTCTCAGGAATTCTTTAAGGTCTTCTGGGTTTATCTTATTAGGATGAAACCCTCCAAATTAGTTGATTCATAATGAGATTTAAATGATATACTTTAAAAGAGGATAAGTGAATCATCGAACTAGTTCTCCACCCCAACCCCAGGCTTATACAGAGATTGTATTTTTAATGTCTTAAATTAAAAAGCAAAAATTATCTTAGTAGGTGCGGACGGTTGAAACTTTAATGTAATTTGATTAAGCCAACATTCAATTAGAAGACAATGTAGATCACAACTAGAAATGATTTACAGGATGTATAGCAAGATCCCTCTGCCCTGTTATGACTAATATTGTAAAAAGCAGGCTGCACTCATTCTCCTCACCCCTTCTACCCACTGGCTACATCTCCATTCTGCTGCCACTGTTCTAGTGAGGCTGCCCTCTCTGAGGTTACAGTGGCAATGTAACCATCAATCCTTCTCCGGCTCAGACTCAACATTCTTCACTTTTGGTCTCCTTTCTTGGTTCCCATGGCACTGCCTTTTCTTGGATCACTTCATCTGGTCTGTTGTCAGATTCCTTTCACTTCCTTCTCTTCTCTTCCTCATTTCTTAGAGACAAAACCCCAAATACAGTTATTTGCTGTAATCCCTGAACTTAAAGTTTCAGTTCTGAATACACAGCTATTTTCTAAAGTCTACAAATTAATGTCCTCCTTCATGTCAAGTTCAAAAGTCTGAAACAGAAATTAATTTCCTTTCCCTTTTTCTTCTCTTCCTATGTTTACAATATCCTCTATGTTCTCTCCAAAAATTTGGCGAGAAAACTTGGTCAGAATCATCTTCAAGTTCTTCTTATCGCTCAGCTCCTACATTTAATTACCCATCCAATCTACTATTTTATTTTAACAATTTTGAATTTCTATTCCCAATCTCACCTTCCATATCTAGGCCCATATGAGACTTTCTGTCTGGATCATTACAAGGGCCTTTTGACTGGAATTCTTCTCTCTTCTTTTCTTTATGAAATGCTGTTCTATTTCATATTATGTGCCAATGTTGTGCTAGGAGCTTGGGGTATGAAAGGAATTAGACTACCTTTCTTTGAGGAGCTCACAGTCAGTGGGAAAGACGGATGTGAATAATGTTCACCTCTGTCTTCTGTGATGAGCATTATACACATGAACACAGTCCTAGGTGGCTCAGAGAGTGGGTAGTTAATTCTGCCTGCAGGAGGTGGACAGGGAGTCAACAAGAGCTTAAGTAGAGAACGTGACTTTGGGGTTGGGTTTAGGGATGGATAGGATTTCACCAGAGGGAGAGTCGTGGGGAAGGACCTTCTGGTTCAAGAGGACATTACTTCCCACAGACATCAGGGAGTATGCTGTGTTTAGTAGTCTGGTGACCACTGAACACAGACCGTGAGGTAGGTACTGCGTGGACGTGAGGCTAGAAAGCAGATTGAGCCAGATCGTGAAGTGCTTCCAATGAGGGATGTGGGTTTTGTTCTATAGATAGTTTAGAACCATCAGTTTCACTTCCCACATCTAACTAAACATCAAGTTCTGGGTGGACTCAACAAACTAATACTCTATAATCTATTTTCTCCAATTCCATTGACCTTGCCTTATTTCTGGCTCTATTTTTGGAGGGTCGTAGTTAAATTTCCCTTCCTAAGAATGAGGACATCTCTGTATCTCATCTTCACCATTTAATTAATGATATTTTCCCTCTCTTATGGAAAATAAATGGACTTGGTAATGTAAGGCATTATCAGGATCTGTCTACAAATTTTCTAGAAGGCAATGTATACATAAAGTTATATACCTTGCATTTAATTTTCACTAAATTCCTGTGATAAACCTCCCTATCTAGAAACTTCGCTTGCTCATTTTAATTTGGCTACTAGAGAATGGAGAGGTATTTCCACATAGGTCCATGTTACTGAATATAGGTGTTCAGCAACAGAACACCTGCCGCTGAACTTGGATGTGAATGGTGAGCAAAGCCCTCCATATCTTCTATTCAGGAGGAGTTGCCACATGTCCTCAGTGGCTCCTCAGCTGCTTAAGCTATTGATGTGCTCCACGTAGACAAAAGGGTACAAAAGCAAGTTTGCTAATATCTAACCGTTGCCTTGAATAGAAAACAAAACAAAACAAAATTACAGAACAAACCTTTGGCTAATTTCAAAATATCCTTTAGTGTTTGAAAACTTTGTTTTATTATTTATTATATAGAATCAAAGTAGGCCTTAGAAAAGGGAACATCCTTAATGTTGGAGAGCCTTTAAAATAGGCTCTTACTATGTCCAACCGAGATTGATGTGTTGATCAACTGATGGTTTCCCCATCTCCTGTCTTTCTTCTCCAGTTATTTTACATTCTTTCTGATTTTGCTGTCCAAAATGCATATTGGCCACCTTTATGTTTAAACACTCTAGTTTACTTCCTCTTGTTTCATAAAGTCCAAAATTTCTAGATATAGCCTACCTCCCTCTCCATCCGCATGCCTATCTTTACCTAACAACAGCACATAAAATTTCTAGAAATATCCCCCCAAATATATGGGAACTGTATAATTTGTGCCTCTATCAAATATTCACTTTTCTTTCTCTTTTTATTTTTTTCATAAAGACAGGGCCTCACCCTCTTACCCAGGCTCGTCTCGAACTCCTCTTTATACAGTGTTTGCGGAGCCCATGGATTGATTTCTGAAGGTCCTCGAACTTTCTGAAATGAATACTTATTTTGAGTAAGATATACATTATAGCATTTTTTAGGAGGATAAGCTCCATATCTTTTGTAAGATTTTCCAGTAGGTCTTTAAACTCTAAAAGGTTAAGAAACACCATAAATCTGTTGAGAGCAAAGATACAGATGACCAAATTTGATAGAACAATATACAAAGTAAGAATAAAGGACAGTGTTGCAGAGTCTGATCATCAAGCATGGAATCTCATTTATAAAATGTAAAAACTGAGGCCCAGGGAATTTTAATGATTTGTCTGAGTTCACTTACAAACTAAACTACACAATTTAGATTTGATTGTGCAATGTCTTTTCTGTTGTTTGCTCTTTCATGTATTTATTGTTTTATTCAATTAGAATAGAGTGGAAGATACTTAAAAGCAGCAACTATGCCTTGAAATGATGATTATGATGGTGATGACGATGATAAAGATGATTTTAGAGAGAATTATTAATAAGAAACATGTCTAAGACCAAGAAATATACAATTATGTAGTGCTAATTCTTATATATTTAGAGTATTCAATTTATCTGTTAAAAATCCTGGATAATGAGAATTTACTGATTTAAATAAAGTGCATCCAGTAAGTCAGGCAATTTCCAGATAACAATGTGATTTTTTTTAAAAGTGAAATCCTCTTGAAATGTTGGATCTACTAATTTGCAGATCTGAGAACACGTTTTTCATATGGTACCCAATTGATTTATGAATTGCTTAAAGAAAGAAGATGAAATTTACCTAAAATATATTTTGTTAGGCTGTGGGAAGCAGAGGAACCTGCTTTACATTTTTGTTAAAGCTTCACTATGTAGTTCAAATCTCATTGTCTATTTTACTGATTTATAAAAGGTTTTAAAATGGTATTATTTTGTCAGAGAACTAAAGTGCCCTCTACTGTTTCTTTTCTGTCATTACAGCCAACTTTCTGTTAAGATACTTGATTTTATAGAAAAGTTGTCCTTACAAAAATAACAGCATGTATTCATTTCTGATAAAGATTCTCATTATATTAAAAAATTATCACTGAATAAGCATTTTGAAGCATTTACATGTTTTATAAATTGACCAGTAAATAAAATCCTACATATTTGCTTTAAAACTATCAGATCTTTGAGACTTGTTAAAAAAAAAAAAAAAAAAGAAAAAAAAATCCTACATATTTGCCTTAATCATATTTTTGTCACTTTTACCTTAAAAATTCAAATTCCACTTTATAAAAAGCATTTCTACTTTTTGGCATTGGTTTCAATTCATTTTGTACAGCGTAAATTTTGTTCACTGTTTTGATGGGTAGCTTTTTTTAAGACGATGATGCAAACAGATATATTTTCAATGTAAATATTCAGAAGCATAAGAAAATTAAGAAGGGCCAATTACTATTTTCTGAATGTAATTAATGAAATTTATTACTGAAAAAAAAATCCTCTTGTTAAGATGTCATGTTACTAACTTAAAAACAGAATCATCTTACAAATTTACATATTTACTTGTTGTAAACTTCAACTTTGACTAATAATTATGCATGTCACTTCTCTTCACTAAAGTATTCCAAGTTAGCTCTGAGTCATTTCTACCACTATTACTTACAGTATCATTAAAACAATAAATAAATGTCGTTTCCTAGTCTTAAAATTTCAGTTATCCACATGCTTAGAGGCCTAGGATCTGTAAAGTACACTCTTTTACAGGTTCATAAATCTAATTAGTTCAGAAACGTTTCTCCCTTTTTCAATCTCTTTTTCATAGGACTTTTCCATCATTGCCAAGGTTTTAAAAATTTCCTAGCTGTTGGTAGCTATTCAGTTCTTGCACAAAGACACAAATCTTGGCTGCTGGCCTTTTGGCATCTGCTAATTTTTTTTTAGACCTCAATTGAACTTTCAGTCTGTTCATGGAACTTCAGAGGATGACAATAGAAACAGCTCCTATTTGTCTTTTCACCCTGCACTTTTAATCCTTTCCATAAGCCACTTGAAAGTACAGTACTAGGCAGTTTAAGGATAGAGAGGGAGAAGAAAATCTATTTGCCATTCATAATCCTTTCAGTCTCCCATTTTCTTTTCATCCAAAGAAAAGCAAATTAAGTAAATAAACATTAAAACTGGTACTATTCTAGCTGACGTAACTAAGATTGATGTTGGGTGAGCTTCAATCTTATAATGTGGTCATTTCAGCCTCTTCTGTTATGCCAGAATTAATCTATAGAAGTAGCCATGAACGTTCATACAAAAAAGGGGAAAATGTCTTAACAGTGTGAAGCAAAAGCAAGAAGTGCATGCTAGAAAGTTGGGAGCTCACACTTATAAAAACTACAGAACTCAAAATTTGCCATAATGTGCAGGTCCTTTGTGGGCCTGTAAATTAGGCAGTTAATACCTTATCTGAACCCTGGGAAGAATAATTTTCAGTTGCTTTTCCTTGCCCTCACTAACTCTTCTACAAGGGAAGAAGCATACCCTATCTGCTTGGTGACTGCTCAGACACTGCTTCCCAAGTCGAACATGTCTGGACCAGAGCTCAGACCTGCCTCTGTGTAGGTGTAAAGGCCATCGGCCTTGGATGGCAGCAATTCTGGGTGATTGGGTAACTCTCCTTCAGATAGTTGCCCCAGGGATTGGTACACATGATTGTGGCTGCTAATCTAAACTATAATCTTCACTCAAATCCTACTGGTAGTAAAAATGTTATGTTCATTTCTGGAAGATGTTAGAGGGCCAGTTTATTATAGTGCCATTTGTCTCTGGTGTATTTTTCCCTGTGCTCTGAGGGCAGATGCATTGTCAGCTATTGAGCTTGTGGGGCCAATAAGCTTCAGCAAATTCACACTGTAAATCCTCTTGACCAGTGAGTTTTTATCCATGCTATACTGAGTGTATTCTGCAATGTAAGCTGTTTAATTTGCTGTTGTTTCTGTTTCTGACATTTATTTTGTGTTCTAGAAAACCTTCCAGATCTATAATGTCTGACAAGACCATATGGGAGTAGAAATGTGGATCCAATTACAAATAAGGGAAGCTTACTATGATGGCTATTAAGATCTGAGTTTTACGTTGCCTTTAAAGAAGTGTTTGCAGGAACACAGGATAAAGATAAATGACAATTTGGGATTGGTGGAAGTTCTTTAATATCCTGAGGATCATTATAAACTTCATGGAAGCCCAGGAAGACTGGCTGACAATCGTATCAATAGTAAGTGGAAGAAACTATGGCTGGCTTCCTAGGATTTGAAGGGAAGAGGGACATAAATGTTGGATGCCATAGGTAGCCCATTTCCTGAGGAGCAAGCTACCCTGTCTGAGCCTTAGAATCAGATATTTCTCCTAGAAGCCCTGGTTCCTTTTAGTGAGGACCATGATCTGGGTGTTAGGTTTGCTCATGGCCACTCTGGTCTTTGCTACTTGGCTTTCTCAGTAAAGAGAGTTAGGAAGTCTATGTATATATATAAACACACGTACACACATGCATACACATGCACACCAATAAACATATGTGTAAATATACATGTGCATGTATCTGTGCACACAAATATACATATATTTTAGAAATTATGAGTTCAAGTCAAATCTTCAGTTCCAATACACTCCCAAAGTGTACTTTCTTGCCTTCCAGCATTCCATATTTGTATGTCCCTTCTTCCACAGTGAGAACTTCTAACCATATCAACACATTCACTCATTTGTACAATCCTTTGGTATACCTGAAGTAGGTTTGGAATTGCTTTGCCGATGCCACTACAATAACAAATCTACCAAAAAGATTTTGGGATTTCTTTGCAGTTCTTCTTCCCCTCCTACCCCAAAAATGAGGGGATATAGTTAGATACTGTGTTTTTAAGTTACTTTAGTTGCTTTTTACTTCTTCCTTTACTTTCCTTTAGTATGGCTGTGGTGTTCATTTGAAATGTAATTAGGTTAATGTATTTTAGATTGCTTTCAGTTTTGGAACTTCCTTCTTATTCATATTGATTTTATTTTTGGAATATGTAGAATATTAAAATGCTTTTAAAAGTCAAACTATACAAAAAAGGGATAATCAGAGATGTGTCACTTCTTCCTGTATTCCTTCTATCCAATTTCCTCAAACCCCTAAAGGCAACTAACTTGCTTTCTGATTTGTGCTTATTATATAAATAATAAGCACTTATATGAATCTAAAAAATGTCCCTTCTTTTATATACAAAGTTAGCATAATATATATATGGACATTTTGCTTTTTTCCCCTAATTAAGTCTCCCAGAAATCATTCCATAACAGTAAATAGTGTTCCTCCTTATTCTGTCTTATAGCTGCATAGTACTCCATTTTCTGTACGTACCATAGTTTATTCAACCAATCTTCTATACTTGACAATTATAGACAGTATTGTATGAATAACTTAATACATATGCGTTTTCATATTGTTTCAGATTATTAAAGAAACACATTTGAAATAAATTCATAGGGGGATTTCTGTGTTGAGATTTGGGTATACCTAGTTGCTTAGAGATGGCTAAATTCCCCTCCAGAGGAGTTCCACCTATCCATCAGCAATGTATGGCATCACCTGTTTCTCCACTGTCTTGTCAACAGAATGTGCTCTCAAGCTTTTGAATTTTTGCCAACTCTTTGGGTGAAAAATGGAATTTCAATGTAGTTTTAATTTGCATTTTTATGTGATGAAAATTAGACATATTTTCATGTGAGCAAGGGCTATTTTTATATATTTTTGTTTCTTTTAGTAGGATTTTTATAGGTCATTTTCTAAAGGATTTCTATAGGTCTTTTTTCCTTTTTGTGTGTGTGTGTGTGTGTGAAAGTTCTCAAAGTGAGTTAACCCTTTATCTGACATATGTTCTGACTATTTTCTCCCAGTTTGTCAGTTGTCTTTGACTTAAAGATATTTTTCAGGACATGCAAAATTTTTATTATGTAGTCAAATTTATCAGTCTTTTATTGTGTATGGGATTTTAGTCATACTTAGAAAGCCTTTCCTTATACACTGGTTTCAGAGGAATTCACTCATGGGGTGCTTTCTTCTTTTTAGCACTTGTATAGTTTTACTTTTTATATTTAGATCTCTGATCCATTTGGAGTTTATTCTTGGATGTGATGAAAAAAATGGATCTACTTTTATCTTTTTCCAAACAGCTATCCACTAGTCCCCACACTGTGTAGTAAACAGAGCATTTTTGTTGCAGTGATTTGAAATACCACTTTTGTCATAAACTAAATTTTTATATGTAGCTGGATCTACTTCTGGATGTTTTATTTTATTCCATTTATCCGACAGTGTATTCTTGTGCCAGTACTTACCATTTAATGAAAGAGCTTTGTTACACGTTTTTATACCTGGGAGTAGTTCTGCCTTGCCCCCACTACCTCTCCCAGAGGTCTTCTTATTTAGTAGTTTCCTTGCTATTCTTGTGTTTATTTTTTATATTTTTATATTTAATAAAACTTCTTAATATGAAGATGACTCTTTCATTATATCATCATTAATAAATCATACTAAGCCTAAATTGCGAGAACCACATTTATAAACATGGGTTGATAGCCATTTTATTCCTGACTCTGAAATGTATTTTATTTAATCTCTATACAAGTTGTATATAGAATATAATTATTTCAGTTTAGTGCAGCCTTGAAATAACATTTATTTTATTATGTTATTCCTAATATTTCCATATTCTTAATCGTCATCTTTCACCAATATCACCATTCCCTCACCTACCAAGGAAGAAACATGCCACTTTCATGTTCTGATAGCCTCTGCTTCATAGACATAATATCTGCAGTTGAAAACAAGGTTTCATGTCATCACTCTTTGTAAAAATGGAACCCTCAAATATATCTATTTATGGACCTAATAATAACTTAACATAATTGTAGTCTATGCTTCTGCCTTGGTATTGTGTCTACACTAAAGTGCCCTTACAGAAGGCCAGAGAAGACTGACCCAACCCTGATTCCATCATGGTAATCATGCTAGTTTAAATTAGGGCAAGCAAAACTAAGGCCAATTTGACCTACATCAAATCTATGATTCAAAAAATCATATCTGATAACTGCCAGTGGCCCAGGAAGGTCCATAAGGTTTTAACACTCCAGATCCTAAGTTATGTTTATCATAAGAAATTATACATATTCATTTGTTTCTGGCCTAAAATTAGCATATTAAAATTTATCTTCTCTGTAAGGTTTCACTAAACATTAACCCTTTTCTCCATAATTCTGGAAAAAAGTTTTGTAATCTCAAGGATAGCCAGCTAGAATAGTTGATCAATAGAATTGTATACTTCACTGACATAGTCCAAAGCTTTAAAAAATGCATCTCAAAGGTGTTATCACACCAATTTAGATTCTCAATTTTACATGGCTGTGAAGCAAATGGACTGTTTCATGAAGGCTTAACATTTCAATCAGCAAAGATTGCTCTCCATGTTACAGAACTTTTATTTTAGAAACTTTTGTGATTATTCTTAGGTATTTCTCCTAATGCTATCCCTCCCCTAGCCACCCACCCCACGACAGGCCCTGGTATGTGATGTTCCCCTCCCTATGTCCGTGTGTTCTCGTTATTCAACTCCCACTTACGAGTGAGAACATGTGGTATTTGGTTTTTTGTTTCTATGTTAGTTTGCTGAGAATGATGGCTTCCAGCTTCATCCATGTCCCTGCAAAGGACATGAACTCATCCTTTTTTATAGCTGCATAGTATTCCATGGTGTGTATGTCCCACATTTTCTTTATTCAGTCTATTATTGATGGACATTTGGGTTGGTTCCAAGTCTTTGCTATTATGAATAGTACTGCAATAAACATACATGTGCATGTGTCTTTATGGTAGAATCATTTACTACCCTTTTGGTGTATACCCAGTAATGGGATTGCTAGGTAAAATGGTATTTCTGGCTCTAGATCCTTGAGAAATTACCACACTGTCTTCCACAATGGTTGAACTAATTTGCACTCCCAGCAACAGTGTAAAAGTGTTCCTATTTCTCCACATCCTCTCCAGCATCTGTTGTTTCCTGACTTTTTAAGGATCACCATTCTAAATAGAGTGAGATGGTATCTCACTGTGGTTTTGATTTGCAATTTCTCTAATTACCAGTGATGATGAGCTTTTTTTCATATGTTTGTTGGCCACATAAATGTTTTCTTTTGAGAAGTGTCTGTTCATAACCTTTGCCCACTTTTTGATGGGGCTGTTTTTTTCTCATAAATCTGTTTAAGTTCCTTGTAGATTCTGGATATTAACGCTTTGTCAGATGGATAGATTGCAAAAATTTTCTCCCATTCTGTAGGTTGCCTGGTCACTCTAATGATAGTTTCTTTTGCTGTGCAGAAGCTCTTTAGTTTAATTAGATCCCATTTGTCTAATTTGGCTTTTATTGCCATTGCTGTTGGTGTTTTAGTCATGAAGTCTTCATCCATCATGCCTATGTCCTGAATGGTATTGCCTAGGTTTTCTTCTAGGGTTTTTATGGTTTTAGGTCTTATGTTTAAGTCTTTAATCCGACTTGAGTTAATTTTTGTATGGTATAAAGAAGGGGTCAAGTTTCAGTTTTCTGCATATGGCTAGCCAGTTTTCCCAACACCATTTATTAAATAGAGAATCCTTTCCCCATTGCTTGTTTTTGGCAGGTTTGTCAAAGACCAGACGGTTGTAGATGTGTTGGTGTTATTTCTGAGGCCTCTGTTCTGTTCCATTGTTCTATATATCTGTTTGGTGCCAGTACCATGCTGTTATGGTTACTGTAGCCTGGTAGTATAGTTTGAAGTCAGGTAGCATGATGCCTCCAGCTTTGTTCTTTTTGCTTAGGATTGTCTTGGCTATATGGCTCTTTTTTTGGTTCCATATGAAATTTAAAGTAGTTTTTTTCTAACTACTTTAAATTTAAAACAATTTTTTCTAACTACTTTAAATTTAAAACAATTTTTTCTGTGAAAAAGTCATTAGTAGCTTGATGGGGATAGCGTTGAATCTATAAATTACTTTGGGCAGTATGGCCATTTTCACAGTATTAATTCTTCATATCCATGAGCATGGAATGTTTTTCCATTTGTTTGTGTCCTTTCTTCTTTCCTTGAGCAGTGGTTTGTAGTTCTCCTTGAAGAGGTCCTTCACATACTTTGTAAGCTGTATTCCTAGGTAGTTTGTTCTCTTTGTAGCGATTGCGAATGGGAGTTCACTCATGATTTGGCTGTTTGTCTATTATTGATGTATAAGAATGCTTGTGATTTTTGCACATTGATTTTGTATCCTGAGACTTTGCTCAATGTACTTATCAGCTTAAGGATATTTTGGGTTGAAATGATAAGGTTTTCTAAATATACAATCATGTCATCTGCAAACAGAGACAGTTTGACTTCCTCCCTTCCTATCTGAATACGCTTTCTTTCTTTCTCTTGCCTGATTGCCCTGGCCAGAACTTCTAATACTATGTTGAATAGGAGTGGTGAGAGAGGGTATCCTTGTCTAGTGTGAGTTTTCAAAGGGAATGCTTCCAGCTTTTGCCTATTTAGTATGATATTGGTTGTGGGTCTGTCATAAATAGCTCTTATTAATTTAAGATATGTTCCATCAATACCTAGTTTATTGAGAGTTTTAGCATGAAGGGGTGTTGAATTTTATCAATGACCTTTTCTGCATCTATTGAGATAATCATGTTTTTGTCCTTGGTTCTGTTTATGTGATGGATTATATTTGTTGATTTGCATATGTTGAACCAGCCTTGCATCCCAGGGATGAAGCCAACTTGATCGTGGTAGATAAACTTTTTGATGTGCTGTTGGATCCGATTTGCCAGTATTTTATTGAGGATTTCGCATCAATGTTCATCAGGGATATTGGCCTGAAATTTCCTTTTTTGGTTGTGTGTCTGCCAGGTTTTCGTATCAGGATGATGCTGGTCTCATAAAATGAGTTAGGAAGGAGTCCATCTTTTTCTATTACTTGGAATAGTTTCAAAAGGAATGGTACCAGCTCCTCTTGGTACCTCTGGTAGAATGGGCTGTGAATCTGTCTGATCCTGGGCTTTTTTTTTGTTGGTAGGCTATTAATTACTGCCTCCATTTCAGAACTAGTTATTGGTCTATTCAGGGATTTGACTTCTCCTGGTTTAGTCTTGGGAGGGTGTATGTGTCCAGGAATTTATCCATTTCTTCTAGATTTTCTAGTTTATTTGCATAGAGGTGTTTATCATTCTCTGATGGTAGTTTGTATTTCTATGGGATCAGTGGTGATATCCCCTTTATCATTTTTTATTTTGTCTATTTGATTCTTCTCTCTTTTCTTTTTTATTAGTTTGGCGAGCAGTCTATTTACTTTGTTAATCTTTTCAAAGAAATAGCTCCTGGATTTATTGATTTTCGGAAGGGATTTTTGTGTCTCTATCTCCTTCAGTTTTGCTCTGATCTTAGTTATTTCTTATCTTCCGCTAGCTTTTGAATTTGTCTGTTCTTGCTTCTCTAGTTCTTTTAATTTTGATGTTAGGCTGTCAATTTTAGATATTTCCCGCTTTCTCCTGTGGGCATTTAGTGCTATGAATTTCCCTCTAAACACTGCTTTAGCTGTGTCCCAGAGTTCTTGTATGTTGCGTCTTTGTTCTCATTGGTTTCAAAGAACTTCTTTATTTCTGCCTTAATTTTGTTATTTACCCAGTAGTCATTCAGGAGCAGGTTGTTCAGTTTCCATGTAGGTGTGTGGTTTTGACTCAGTTTCTAAAAAAAAGTTCTAATTTGATGGCACTGTGCTCTGAGAGACTGTTATGATTCACATTCTTTTGCATTTGCTGAGTAGTGTTTTGCTTCCAATTATGTGGTCAATTTTAGAATAAGTATGATGTAGTGCTGAGAAGAATGTATATTCTGTGGATCTTGGGTGGAGAGTTCTGTAGATGTCTACTAGGTCCACTTGGTCCAGAGCAGAGTTCAAGTCTTGAAAATCCTTGTTAATTTTCTGTGTTGTTGATCTGTCTAACATTGACAGTGTGGTGTTAAAGTCTCCACTATTATTGTGTGGGAGTCTAAGTCTCTTTGTAGGTCTCTAAGAACTTGCTTTATGAATCTGGGTGCTCCTGTATTGGGTGCATATATATTTAAGATAGTTAGCTCTTCTTGTTGCATTGATCCCTTTACCATTATGTAATGCCCTTTCTTTTTTGATCTTTGTTGGTTTAAAGTCTGCTTTATTGGAGACCAGAATTGCAACACCTTTTTTTTTGTTTTTGTTTTTTTGTTTTTTGCATTCCATTTGCTTGGTAAATATTCCTCCATCCTTTTATTTTGAGTCTATGTGTGTCTTTGTATGTGAGATGGGTCTCCTGAATACAGCACATGGGTTTTAACTCTTTATCCAATTTGCCAGTCTGTGTCTTTTAATTGCGGTACTTAGCCAATTTGCATTTAAGGTTAATATTGTTATGTGTGAATTTGATCCTGTCATTACGACGCTAGCTGGTTATTTTGCCCATTAGTTGATGCAGTTTCTTCACAGTGTTGATGGTCTTTACAATTTGGTATGTTTTTGCAGTGGCTGGTACAGGTTTTTCCTTTCCATATTTAGTGCTTCCTTCAGGAGCTCTTGTAAGGCAGGCCTGGTGGTAACAAAATCTCTCAGCATTTGCTTGTCTGTAAAGAATTTTATTTCTCTTTCACTTATGAAG
>PVKP010041395.1:0-18791 GCA_004027715.1 Plecturocebus donacophilus | reverse complement strand
GGTGTGTGCCACCAGGCTCACCTAATTTTTTTATTTTTAGTAGAGATGAGGTTTCACCTTGTTAGCCAGGCTGGTCTCGAACTCCTGACCTCAAGTGATCCACCCGCCTCGGCCTCCCAAAGTGCTGGGATTACAGGTGTGAGCCACTGCCCCCAGCCTATTTATTGTTTTATTTATTTTAGAGAAAAGTTCTCCCTATGTTGCCCAACCTGTTCTCATACTCCTGGGCTCAAAGGATCCGCCCACCTCAGCCTCCAAAAGTGTTGAGATTAAAGGTATGAGCCACCGCACCTGGCCATGGATACTTATACATTCATTCTACAAATATTTATTGGGTGCCTTTGTTGATCCGGGCACTGTCTTGAGCTCCAGGATGAAAGCGGTGAACAAATTCAACAAAATTCCCCACCTCATCGAGATTACAGACCAGTAGAAAGGCTGGACAGTAAACAAATACATGTACAAATGTCAGGAGATTTTAAGTGTGAAGAAAAGCACAGGGGCCAGGTGCAGTGGCTCACACCTGTAATCCCAGCACTTTGGGAGGCCAAGGCATGCAAATCACCTGAGGTCAGGAGTTTGAGACCAGCCTGGCTAACATGGTGAAACCCCATCTCTGCTAAAAATATAAAAATTAGCTGGGTGTGGTGGCGGGTGCCTGTAGTCCCAACTACTTGGGAGGCTGAGACAGGAGAATGGCTTGAACCCAGGAGGCGGAGGTTTCAGTGAGCCAAGATTGCACCATTGCACTCCAGCTTGGACAACAGAGCCAGACTCTGTTTCAAAAAAAAAGAAGAAGAAGAAGAGAAGAAAAGCAGAGAAAAGAAAATGAAATTTGAGTACTTGAGTTTGGGTAGCCAGGGAAAGTGTTCCAGTCATCTCTTGCTGCATGCTAAGCCACCTCATGACTAATTGACTTGAAACAACAATCATTTGCTTATCTCTCATGATTCTGTGGACAAACTGGCTTGGCTCAGCGGTTCTTTTGTTCTATGCAGATTTTCTCTGCAGCTACAGTCCACTGGTGTTTGGCTGGGCTGGAATGGCCGGGATCCTCACTCATATGTCTGGTGTCCTGGCAGGGATGGCTGGGGGGCTGGGCTCAGTGGGGTGTTGGGAAAACTGGGCTCCGTCTCCAGGTGGTCTCAGCTCCTTTTCCTCTCCACAAGGCCTGTCCATGTGGCCTCTCACATGGTCTCTCCATGTGGCCTTTCCAGCAGGGCAGCCGGACTTCTTACCTGACAGCTCAGGGCTCCTGAAATACAGAAGCAGAAGCTGCCAGCTGTGTCAAGGTTTAGGCCTGGAATTGGCAGGGCATCACACCTGTCATGTCCTGTTAGTTGAAGCCAGGACCGGCTGACATCCCGTGTGGGAGGAGGCCACACAAGGAAAGGGGTGCTGGGAGGCCTGGCTCCTTGAAGATCTGGCCGTCCAGGCTTCCCTGACCATGTGCCGCCTGAGCAGAGACCAGGACAGAGGAAGGAGTGGGCCCTGCAGCACTGGGGGATACACAAAGTCCCCAAGTCAGGGATGTGCTGCGGGAGCAGCCAGGAAACAAACAGGCCACCACGGCGGGAGCCGAACAGCAGAGGGGAGAGAGAACCGACAAGGCCAGGAGGCAGCCAGGGGCCGGACTGCCCCGGCCGCAAGCCATGGAGAGGGATTTGGGAGTTATTCCTAGTGTGATGAGAAGCACTGGACCTGCCTTGATCCACAACTGGTGGGTTCCACAGCTGGGGACAGAGCCCCGCCCCGCCCCCACTGCCAGGGTTTGCACACTGCCCGGCACAGCTCTGTGCCAGCCCTAGCCCCTGCCCGCAGCACCCACCAGCTGCCTCTCTGCCTGGTAGTCTCGGCACCACTGCATGCCTGATATTTTGCTGATGTCCCTATTGTGTGGTCTACCTTCTCACTCTAGAATGTAAACTTGAAATACACAGGCATGTCTGTCTGTTTCGTCCAAAGGCCCACAACTATTACATATTATTTGTTGTACCAGTGAACTAACCAGCCCATCTCTGTAACCCCAGCCGGTGCTGACACAATATGGGGTGTCTACCAAAAACTTCATGACTGAATTAATGCAACAACAAAATAATTCTTTTTTTTTTTTTTTTTTTTTTGAGATGGAGTCTTGCTCTGTCACCAGGCTGGAGTGCGGTGTTGTGATCTCGGCTCACTGCAATATTTGCTTCCCAGGTTCAAGTGATTAAGTGATTCCCCTGCCTCAGTCTCCTGACTAGCTGAGACTAAAGATGCACGCCACCACGGTTGGCTATTTTTTAAAAAACATATACTTTATTAGAGACAGGGCTTCACCATGTTGGCCGGGATGGTCTCGAACTCCTGACTTTGTGATCCACCCGCCTCGGCCTCCCAAAGTGCTGGGATTACAGGTGTGAGCCACCGCACTCGGCCCAAAATAACTTTTATAGTTCCACTCAACTTATCCAAAAGTTGCTTTCCAGTAAGCAATTATCCAGGGAAAATGAAGAAGAAGAAGAAAAAAGCCTTCAAAGTAGCCCACGCTGTGCCTGATGGTTGCAGGACAGCCCCTCATTCCCCTATGATCCTGGTGTACTCAGTAAGTCGCTTACCAAGCAGTCATAGCCCAGGGATCCCTGGATCAAAGGAAGAGAGGCCTGGACAAGAAGGGAAATCCAGCTGTCAGCAAGAGGAGGGCAGAAAATTCAATATGCAAATGTGGTCAGGTCAGCAGGGTGATGTTTCAGAGCAGAGCGGTCTAGGGGTGCATGGCAGGCACAAGCTGGCCCGTGGTCCTCAGCGGCTCTCCAAGCTGTGCCAGCAAATCACCTGACAGCAAGCAATATCTGTAACGATGCCTACAACACTTTCATTTCTTTTCTTCCCCCCAAGAGACAGGGTCTCTCATGTTTCTCAGGCTAGATTCGAACTCCAGGACTCAAGTGATCCTCCAGCCTCAGCCTCCCAAGTAGCTGGGACTACAGGTTTGTGCCAGGTTCCTGGCTAATTTTTAAACTATTTTGTAGAGACGGGGTCTTGCTATGTTGCCCACACTGGTCTCGAATTCCTGGCCTCAAGCAATCCTCCTGCCTTGGCCTCCCAAAGTGCTGGGATTACTGGTGCAAGCCACCAGGATGCTCTGGAGTCATTCTTGGTTCCTCTGATTTTCTCAATACTAGGGTGACCGTATAATTCATTACATCAACCTGAACTTCCCCAGACAAATAAGATGTCTGATCCGTCCATTAACCCACATCCAATCACCATCAGCAAACCCACTCAGCTCTATTTTAAGACACATATCCAGCCTCTGGTTATTTCTCACCTCCTCGTCCGCCACCATCATCCTTGTCCAAGCATTCACCCTGTCCTGCCTTTATCTTTGCAATGGCCTCCTAGGTGATCCCCCTTCCAGACTTTCCTCTTACCCCCAAATCTCTTTTCACAGCAGCCAGAGTAAGCCCGTTAAGAGTAAGTGGGATTGTGTTACTCCTCTGCTGAAAATGCTGGGCCGTTCAGAGGAAAAGCTAAAGTCTTCAAAATGGCCTACAGCAGCCATCTGTTCCCTGCAGCCGCTCTGATACCATCCGCAGGTTCCCGCCTGTTCTCACGCCAGGTAAGCTACACCCGGCCCCACGCTCTGCAGAGAAGTGCAGCACGCCCCCTGCTGCCTAGCCTTTGACTTCGCTCTTCCCTCTGCCGGGAACTTCCCAAATAACCACAGGGCTTCCTCCCTCACGCCTCTGTGGTCACGTGTCCCGACTCCCACTAAGCAATGACGTCACCCGGTGACCCCTGAACTCTCGCTTTCTTTTCAGTCCCGGCGTGGGATCACCGGCGTCACCCACCACGTCGGACGCAGCCGTGGACCCCAGCTCCGAAATCACCACCAAGGACTTAAGGGGAAGAAGGACGCTGTGGAAGAGGCGGAAAATGGACGAGACGCTCCTTCTGATGAGAATGCCAACGAGGAAAACGGGGGCAGGAGGCTGACAATGACGTGCAGGAAGAAGAGGAAGGAGGTAGGGAGGAAGAGGAGAAGGAAGAAGGTGATGGAGATGAAGGGGAAGCTGAG
This sequence comes from Plecturocebus donacophilus, assembly GCA_004027715.1. Classification (NCBI taxonomy): domain Eukaryota; kingdom Metazoa; phylum Chordata; class Mammalia; order Primates; family Pitheciidae; genus Plecturocebus; species Plecturocebus donacophilus. The sequence goes on along the minus strand of PVKP010041395.1, from coordinate 14,731 downwards.
TCTGCTACGGGCGAGCGGGCAGCTGAAGACGATGAGGATGACGAGGATGACGATGTCCACACCAAGAAGCAGAAGACCCACGAGGATGACTAGACAGCAAAAAAGGAAAAGTTAAACTTAAAAAAAAAAAAAAAAAAAAGGCCGCCGTAACCTGGTCACCCTCCTATTCACCCTCCACTTCCCGTCTGAGAATCTAAACGTGGTCACCTCTGAGTAGAAAGGCCCGCCCACCGCGGGCAGTGCCACCGCAGATGACACCCGCTCTCCACCACCCAACCCAACCGTGAGAATTCGCAACACGGGAGGAAAAAGGAGTCGAAACTTCCAAGGCCCGGCTTTTTTCTTAAAAGTACTTTAAGGGGCCGGGCGCCGTGGCTCACGCCTGTAATCCCAGCATTTTGGAAGGCTAGGGCGGGTGGATCACTTGAGGCCGGGAGTTCAAGACCAGCCTGACCAGGATGGAGAAACCCCACCTCTCCCAAAAATATAAAATTAGCCGGGCGTGGTGGCGCATGCCTGTAATCCCAGCTACTCCCGAGGCTAAGGCAGGAGAATCGCTTGAACCTAAAAGGCGAGGTTGCGTTGAGCCAAGATAGCGCCATTGTACTCCAGCCTGCTCAACAAGAGCGAAACTCCATCTAAAAAAAAAAGTACTTTAAAAAGAAAATTTGTATTTTTAATTTACATTTTATGTCTTTATACATATTGTTAGGGTCAGCCATTTTTAATGATCTTAGATGACCAAACCAGACTTTGAAGCCTTCTGTCCTATTTCTGACTTTACTTGTGGTGTGACTATGTTCATTATAATCTCAAAGGGGGAAAAAAAAGCAAAAACGGCAATAGAAAAACGATCTTATTCCGAGCATTCCCGTAACTTTTTTATGTATGTACTTAGCTGTACTGTAAGTAGTTGGTTTGTATAAGATGGTTAAAAAGGCTGAAGATAAGGCTGGGCGGGGTGGCTCACGCCTGTAATCCCAGCACTTTGGGAAGCCAAGGTGGGTAGATCACGAGGTCCCGAGTTCAACACCAGCCTGGCCAACAGGGTGAAACCCCATCTCTACTAAAAACACACAAATTAGCTAGGTATGGTGGCTCACATCTTTAATCCCAGCTACTTGGGAGGCTGAGGCAGGAGAATTGCTTGAACCTGGGAGGCAGTGGTTGCCGTGAGCCAAAATCTCGCCACTGCACTCCAGCCTGGGCGACAAAGAGAGATTCCATCTCAAAAAAAAGTCCAAAAATAAACGGTTTTTTTTTTTCCTTTTCTGTCTATGAAGTTGCTTTTTTTCCCCCTTTTTTTGGCCTGTTTGAGGTACGTGTGAAACAATGTTGTCCAACAATAAACAGGAGTTTTATTTTGCTGAGTTGTTCTAACAACAAAAATGACATCAGCTGGGCGCAGTGGCCCATGCCTGTAATCACAGCACTTTGTGAAGCTGAGGCAAGAGAATTGCCTGAGACCAAGAATTCAAGACCAGTCTGGGCAATGTATTAAGACTCCATCTCTCCAAAAAACGCATAAAAATTAGCTGGGCATGGTGGTGCATACCTATAGTTCTAGCCACTCAGGAGGCTGAGGCAGGCGGATCCCTGGAGCCCAGGAGTTCGACGCTGCAGTGAGCTGTGTTTGCACCGCTACACTCCAGCCTGGGCAACAGAGCAAGACCCTGTCTGAAAAACATCACAACAAAATGATACCAATCTCCATCAACATCACCTCTGCCTCGTCCCAGCTCTCCTTGCCTTATGTGGTAAATTGCATTTTCTAACAATGGTCACTGTTACGTATGTTCCCACAAGCTCTTCTAGAGCCACTCCGCCCATCAAAAGAGTTTTCTGTTTTGTTTTTTCTTTTCTTGAGACAGAGCCTTGCTCTGTCGCCCAGGCTGGAGTGCAGTGGCGCAATCTCGGCTCACTGCAACCTCCACCTTCGGGTTCAAGCAATTCTCGTGCCTCAGCCTTCTGAGTAGCTGGGACTCCCAGGCACGTGCCACCGCGCCCAGCTAATTTTTGTATTTTTAATAGAGACACAGTTTCACCTTGTTGGCCAGGCTGGTCTCAAATCCTGGCCTCAAGCTATCCACCTGTCTTGGCTCCCCCCAAAGTACTGAGATTACAGGCATGAGCCACCAAGAATATGAATCAACCTTTAGTAACTGGCTTTTAATAATTAAACTGTGGCTGGGCGTGGCGGCTCAGACCTGTAATCCCAGCACTTTGGGAGGGTAAGGTGAGCGGATCACCTGAGGTAGGGCGTTCAAGACCAGCCTGGCTAACACGGTGAAATCCCGTCTCTACTAAAAATACAAAAAATCAGCCAGGCGTGGTAGCGCACTGTAATCCCAGCTACTCAGGAGGCTGAGGCGGGAGAACTGCTTGAACCCAGGAGGCGGAGGTTGCAGTGAGCCAAGATCACACCATTGCACTCCAGCCTGGGTGACAACAGCAAGACTCCATATCAAAAAAAAAAAGGTAAACTGTGACAGAGGCCCCAGCCATGGTGGACCAGGGAAAGCTGCTCCTGTGGCCCTATGCCAGGCCCTGTCCAAATTCTGACGCACAGAATCCATCAGTTTGGGCTCATTTAGTTACACAGCCATAGTCACCGAACGCCTCATTTAATTTTTCTCTATAGTATCTAACATAATGTGTATTTACTTGTTTCTCTATTGTCTACCTACGCCCCCCACCAAGAGAACGTGAGTTCCTTGAAGGCAGAAACTTTTGTCTATTTTTTCTAGTCTCAGTATCTAGAAAAGTACCTAGCACACAGTGGGCACTTGAAAAATATTTGTTGAACAAATGAATTAAAGAAAACTGCTAATTAAAGAAAACTGCTCCTTACTATAATTCGCAACACCTTCTGCTGAGGCATGTGACCTTTTCCTGAAGAAAGTGTTCTCTGGTGTGTTTTGGACCAGCTCCCTGCTAAAAAATATCTCTTGTCAGCCATCTGGAAAATGATAAAGTTGGATCCATACCTCCCACTATACACCAGGAAATAGTCCAAGCGGATCAAAGATTTATACATGGTAAAATGAAGCCATTCAAGTCCTAGAAAAAGCACCGTAGCATTCTGATGTCACCTTGGAGTAGGAAAGCCTTTCTAGCTACGACTCAGTCTCCAGCAGCCATTAAAGAAAAAGACGGGCCGGCGCTGTGGCTCATACCTGTCATTCCAGCACTTTGGGAGGCCAAGGCAGGCAGATTGTTTGAGCTCAGGAGTTCAAGACCAGCCTGGGCAGCATAGCAAGACCTTATCTCTACTGGAAAAGAAAAAAGGAAGAAAGAAAGAAAGAAAAAGATGGATCAACTCAAAGTACATAAAAATCAAAAACTTCTGTTTGATCATAAAAACAACAAAACAGCATGAGTAAAATCAAAAGATAAATGACAATCCAGGAGGAAAACAAGCAGCTTAAATCACAAAGAGCAAAACTTCCTGATCTATTAAAACAAAGAAACAACGTCTTTATCAGCAACGTGAAACAGACTAACACACAAAAAAAGAAAAAATAAATAAAACAAAGAAACAAAAAACTTCTGGACATTAGACAGAAAAAAAAGACCAAGCTAGGCAAAAACTCAGTGGAAAAATGGGCATTCAGGCAGGCAGTTCACAGAAGAGGGAACTATAAAGTCAGCCCCCTATATCTGAGAGTTCTACATTGTGGATTCAACCAACCATGGGTTGAAAATATTTGGGGCCAGGAGCAGTGGCTCATGTCTGTAATCCTAACACTTCGGGAGGCCGAGGTAGGAGAGCCACCCACTGAGACCAGCCTGGGCAACATAGTGAGATCCTGTCTCTACAAAATATTAGGTGGGCGTAATGGCACATGCTTGTAGTCCCAACTTCTCAGGAGGCTGAGGTAGGAGGACCATCTGAGCCTGGGAGGTCAAGGCTGCAGTGAGCTGAGATTGTGCCACTGCACTCCAGGCTGGACAACAGAATGAGACCCTATTAAAAAAAAAAAAAAAGGAAAAAAATCTAATAAAAATAATATAAATTTTAAAAAAGCATAACTACTATTTACATAGTCTTAGGTATTATAAGTAATCTAGAGATGATTTAAAGTATATGGAAGGGCTGGGTGTGGTGGCTTATGCCTATAATCCCAACACTTTGGGAGGCCGGGGTGGGAGGATCACTTGAGCTCAGGAGTTTGAGACAAGACTGGGCAACATAGTGAGACCTCATCTTATCTTAATATATATATATGGAAGGATGTGCATAGGTTTTATGCAAATACTACACTTTTTTTTTTTTTGGATGGGTTCTCATTCTGTCCTCCACGCTGGAGGAGTATAGTGGTGTGATCTCGGCTCATTGCAACCTCTACCTCTCAGGTTCAAGTGATCCTCCCACCTCAGCCCCCCGGCTAGGTGGGACTACAGGCCTGTGCCACCAAGCCTGGAAATGTTCTTGTATTTTTGGCAGAAGTAGGGTTTTCCCATGTTGCCCAGGCTGGTCTCAATCTCCTGAGCTCAAGTGATCTGCCCGTCTTGGCCTCCCAGAGTGCTGGGATGACAGGTGTAAGCCATAGTGCCTGGCCAATACTACACCATTTTACATCAGGGACTTGAGCATCTGTGGATTTTGGCATCTGTGGAGGTCCTGGAACCAATCCCACACCCATAGACTGTACAAATGGCCCTTAATCATAGTTAAAAAAATTCACTGTCTCTCACATATAATAACAAAAATATAAAATAAAACTACACCAAAAAACTATTTCTTCTATATCAGATTGGCAAACATCCCAAACCATAGCAAGACAACGCTGGCAAGATGGTGAGGTCACGGGCACTCTCACACATCACAAACGATACAACCCCCATGTAGGGTAATCGGGCCATATCTATCAACATTATGAAAATCAGCAACTTATGTCATAAAGGGCCAAACTTCCTGATATAGTTTGAAAAAAAAACCCCAAACTCCTAGAAGTTAGGCAGAGAAAAAGACCAACACCCAGGGGGAAAATGGACATTAAGGCAGTTCACAGAAGAAGGAACTACAAATGACCCTTAATTGTGTGAAATTGTTAGCTCTACAATTGCATTTCTGGGAATTTATCTCACAGATATATTTGCACCTATATGAAATGAAATATGTATAAAGTTACTCACTGTAGCATTCTCCATAGTAGCAAAACATTGGCGACAATGTTACTGTCCATCAATAGAAGACTGATAAGCTAAATTATGGCACATCCATATAACACAATAGCAGATAGCTGTAAAGAAGAATGAGAACACTTTTTTTTTTTTTTTCTGAGATGGAGTCTCACTCTGTCGCCCAGGCTGGAGTGCAGTGGCACGATCTCAGCTCACTGCAACCTCTGCCTCCCGGGTTCAAGAGATTCTCTTACCTCAGCCTCCCAGGTAGCTGGGATTACAGGCACATACCACCATACCCGGCTAATTTTTTTTGTATGAGAACACTTTTTTGTACTATTTTGCAAAGAACTACTAGATGTACTATTAAAAGAAAAATGCATATATACCTACTATGTACCCACAAAAATTAAGATTTAAAACTTAAAAAAAATAAAAATGCAAGGTGCCAAACAGTTATGTATAGTATGCTATCTGCTAATTAAAATGCCAAAAGAAGAAGAAACAGTGGACAGCAAGAATACACACATTCATGTTTGCTTATATGTGGGTAAAGAAACTCAGGAAAGTGACAGGAGAAGCTAATAACAGCGGTTAACTGCAATGGTAGAGGAGAGGCTTGGCAGATAAGGGACTCGTTTGCAGATATGACTTTTCTTTGTATATATTTTTATATATTATTTTATTTCTTCTGAAAATGCCACATAATTTGCAATAAATGATTCACTCCTTAGCTCCAAAAGCAAGTCCTTTATCAAAATGCAAATGTTTCAAAGGGCTGTAGCCAGATTCTGTGGACCTTAGTCTTTTTCACCCCTAAGAATTCATCCCTGTGATTTCTCTCTTCCCCCGCTTGGAGACCTCTAGAGAGCCAGCCTGCAGCTGCTCAGAGCGATGACTACTGAACAGCACACAGTGGCCACTGCTGAAAATGCCTGGTGGTTATGCCTTCCCCGACCAGGAGCAGCCCACAGCTGATGACGGGCCCCCTTGCCTCGAGGTGGGACGACTCTGGTGGTGCCATTCACACTTCAGAGCTGCCCGGGCTCAGGCCGAGGTTGGATGTTAGCCAACCCAGCATCTTTGCCTAGTTTCTTCCTCTGCTGTACCTCGCTTCCCTCATCTCCTTCTTGGTTTCTCCTGAGAGCCTCCCTCAATAAATCACTTACCCCAGAATCCTTCTCTCAGACTCTGCTTCTAGGACCCAACTTACGACATTCACAAAATAAATTACACTGATTTTGATAACAGATCCCTGTCTCCGAAATGAATGACCAGTAGGCACTTCTGACTAGCACGAGCAGCAGCATATCCATACAGTGCTAAACTAACACCAACCCCAAAGCAGGTAGTGCTGGATGGACTCAGTACAGGTTAATACCTCATGGGTCTCCATCTCCATCACCTTCAGACCCAAGGCTCCAGGGCTGCCAGCCTGAGAACCCTTGGGCACTTTGGCTGGATTTCCTGGCAACTGGCTGAGAGCAGGACTCGTAAATAGGGCTGGAAGGAGGAGGGGGCAAAAAAGGCTAGAGTGGGTGTCAGTTGGTTTTGCCTGCCAGTCATCCACCATAATCCAGCCCCATTCTGCTGCACGTAAGTGTTGTGGCTGAGAGGCCTGCTTTTTTCCACCCCTCTAGTTAATATGACTAAATTCTCTCTATGGAATGGGAATGGAAAGGCCATACCCAGGCCAGTGTCTTCAGGAAGGGGCTGTGACCCTTCCACACCCGTACCAGACACAACCATCATCTCGCCCTGTTTTGCCAGCTTTCAGGTGTATGTGCTGAAGGCTGCTTATGGCTAACCTCTGGGGATTTTCCTGGCACAGGAAGCATGCTTGGCCAGTGCGCAGGGCAAGTTGGAAGGGCTCCAATGTCAGCAGCCTTCAACCAATGATGGATGGACAGCTGCGAACAGTGTCCTATGCATCCGCAGTGGGCTAACTCTCAGGCGCATGCTGTACTGCCTCCCAGAGGGCCCCAGGGCAATTAAGCACCACTTACCCACAGCAGTAACCTCCTCGATTCTCTTCCCCATATGGGCACTTTTCTTCCCGTCACACCTCCCCAATCCCCTGCAGATACTTTCTGGGATCGCTTCCTGAGCAATCCACTTGAACTTTAATCCTTGCCTCAGAACTGGCTTCTGGAGGAACTGAAAATACATGAAAAAAGGAGACACCAGGGCCTTAAAAAGAGCCCAAAGAGTTAAGCTTCCTGCCAGGTCACCCCCAAGTGCCTCTGCCCACCAGCCTGCACGAGCCAGACCCTCAGTGCAGGTTTTTCCAATCAGCCGTTTGTTCTTCCACCCAACACTCAAGATTTGCTTCTTCAAGACAACTCTTCTACCATCTGAGACCCTTAGAAACTGAGCACAGGATGACGTCGTCTGCCCAGCTTCTACCGCGCACAGGATGACGTCGTCTGCCCAGCTTCTACCACCCATACGATGATACTATCTACTCAGCTTCTACCACCCATATGGTGACATTGTCTACTCAGCTTCTACCATGCATACGATGACATTGTCTTAGCGCATGGCAGAGCAACACAAGGGAGAACTCTGGGCCCCTGAGTGATGGCATGGAGGAGAACCCCCAACCCAGAACTACTACATGAGAAACAATGCTCTCTCTTCTTTAAGCCATAGGTGTTTTGGGAATCCTTGTTACAGCAGCCATGCCTGATCTTTTTTTTTTATGAGATGGAGTCTTGCTCTGTCACCAGGCTGGAGTGCAGTGGCACCATCTTAGCTCATTGCAACCTCCGTCTCCTGGGTTCAAGCGATTCTCATGCCTCGGCCTCCTGAGTAGCTGGGATTACAGGCACCCACCACCATACCTGGCTGATTTTTGTATTTTTAGTAGACATGGGGTTTTGCCATGTTGGTCAGGCTGGTTTTGAACTCCTAACCTTAAGTCATCTGCCCACCTTGGCCTCCCAAAGTGCTGAGATTACAGGTGTGAATGACTGTGCCCAGCCCAACCATGCCTTAACTTAATTAGCGTAGCTGCCCAATGTCCATTTCCTCTTCTGGCCATGGTGTCCTGATTTTTTGCTGGGCAACCCCTTTCTCACTGCTCCCAGACCAGGGGTGTAGCTGACCTGTGCTCTTTCCACTCAGTTCAGCGGGGAGGGGTGTGTAGGTCTGGTCTAGAGAGCTGCACATCTCCCAGGGCACACTAGTTGAGGGTGGGCCCCAAAGCCAAATCCGCCCAAGAACTTAGCCTGAAAGAGAAACCCTCCTACTGGGTAACTGCACTGTCAGGCAGAAGTCCAGAGCTGTGGGTGGCCATCCGGCCTCCATTTGTGTCAGCCTGAGAAAGAAGCCACCATTGGGGAAACTGAGCTAAAAGACGAAGAGAGACGAAGAAAGAGTAAGAGAGGACAGCATCACATAAGCACCAGATCTGGCCACCCCCAAAACAGGAATGACCCTCGGCTTTTCAGCTACTACGTTCCCTTTTCTGCTGAAGTTATTTTACACTGGGTTTCTGTCCCTTGCAACCAAGAGCTCTGCTTAGTAAAAACCTGACCCTAAAGAGAACGTCAGCTGGTTCACAACTCCCTGTGCAAAACAGGCACAGGCCAGCTGCCCCAGTCCTGTCATTTGGATATTCCTTTCTAAGAATGCTCACTTTTGTTGTCTCCATGACCCAGATAACCAAGAAGAAAGCAAATCAACCACCTTCCAGCCAGTCTCCTCCGCGGCAGGTGCTAGAGAGAACACAATGTTAGTACTCTGCCCTCTGGAATCAGGGTTGAGCCTCGGCGCTGGCTGTCCTGGGAGGCTGCACCTGTGATACCTGAGTGCCAGGTTCAACCCCTGCTGCTGCTGCTGCCTGAATGGGGCCATTTAGATTGTTTTGTGCTACAGCCTCATCCAAGGAACCTGCAGCTTCAGATGAGTCAGGGCAGGCCCCATGGCCCCTGAACCTTGTCAGTCCAAGCAGCAGAGAGGTGAGGACCCCCCACCCTGACCCGCCCAGTCAGCCCTGGTCTCATACCTGCCTCTGCATGGTTCCAGTCCAGCCTGAAGCCTTTGCTTTCCTTTCTGAAGAGAAGGTGAGGAGAGAGGGAAATAGAGTTGTTCTGACTAGACTCAGGATTCCTGGCCTCTGCCTCCGAGCTCCAGAAAACAGCTTCTGAGGTTGCCTCATCTACTCATGGAAACAGGGCTCTGACCCCAGAGGTGCTCTGAGGATTCTCCCAGAAAACATCTGCCCAGTGAGGGCTACCTAGCTCACTGCCCAAAAAGGGTTTGTTTCCTTTCCTTCTGAAACAAAAGCGCTGAATTGGAAGAGAAATGTTGGCTCAAGCTATAGAATACACCACTTAAAATGTCCAGATCTTGGCATAATGCCTGGCGCACAATGTGGGAGAAAAGGAGAGAAGGTGGAAGGAAAGGAGGGAGGGGAAAGAAAAGAAGAGGAGAGGAAGCGAGAGGGAGGAAATAAGACAAGGGTCCAGCAATGTTTCCCTAGACCAAGAAGTGGCCCAGGTGGTGCCCAGGAGTGGGCAAGAAAAGACAACGGGGTGTAGGTAATCAGAGTATAGGTGATGGAGTATAGGTGATGAAGTATAGGTAATCAGGGTATAGGTGATCGGAGTATAGGTGATCAGGGTGTAGGTGAGGGAGTGTAAATGGTCAGGATGTAGGTGATCAGGGTGTAGGTGATCAGAGTGTAGGTGATCAGGGTATAGATGATTAGGGTGTAGGTGATCAGGTGTAGGTCATTGGGGTGTAGGTCATCGGGTGTAGGTGACGGGGGTATAGGTGATGGGGTGTAGGTGATGATCTGAACTTCCTACTCAATTCAGGTAGCAGCTCCCAACCTGTGGCAAATACCTCCTGAGGCAGGCAGAATGAAGAAAACTCCTCCCCTCCCGCCGCAGCCAGCTGCCCACATTTTGCCCTATCAGAGTCTCACCTTCCATGGCTCTGACACAGGCCTCCAAGGTGAGGAGATGGAGGTAGCAGAGGTCACTGTACTCAGCTGTCACACACCCTGAAGGAACTCCGGACACTGTTATCCCTCCTGCAAGTGAGGAGTCAACATTTCTCATGCTCCAGGGTTGGCCCCAGAGCCCATTCAAGGGAGGGAGAAGAGCCTTCAGCCAGTGCATCCTAACTGCAGAAAGCTAAGACCTCTGCAGAGAAAGAGACCAGGCCCGTAAAAAGAGACCCAAGAGTTGAGTTCCCTGCCATGCCACCCCAGGTGTCTCTGCCCACCAGCCTGCGTGAGCCAGCCCCTCAGTGCGGGTTTTTCCAATCGGCCGTTTGTTCTTCCACCCATCACTCAAGATTTGATTCCTAGCTTGGACAACACAGCAAAACCCCATCTCTACAAAAAAATACAAAAATTAGCTGGGCATAGTGTCACACACCTGTAGTCCCAGCCACTTGGGAGGCTGAAGTGGGAGAGGATCACCTGAGCCTGGGAGGTCAAGGCTGCAGTGAGCCATGATCGCAACACTGCACTCCAGCCTGGGCAACAGCGCGAGAACTTGTCTCAAAAAAAAAGAGGAGGGAAAGATCTGCTTCTTCAAACCCACACCACTAATACAACATAATCAACCTCCCCATCTCAATAACCTGAAAGGAAACATCACACAATAAGCTCTGAATAGAGAGCTGTGGGTCAGTGTTCCACTTTGCCTTTGAAAGCTTCACAAGAACATTTCATTTATTAAAATAATTTCTGTAAACTCTTTCAGAATAACAAAATTCATTTTCCTTGCTTAAACAGCATTTCAAGTAGAAGTATTTTTATTTCAAGGCACCATAAAATGATGATTGCTCTAAGAAATACCTCTCCCTCCATGTGTGAAAATCCTTGAAAAGAAAGTCCTGCACGGCGTTCTTGGCTATCGGGATCATGGAAAACAAGCTTTGGTGAATGTGTGCAAGTGCACCGGACAGGACACGGTTACAGGGCCTGACGGCGCTGCGGTGACTGACAGTCTGGGAACAGGTCCGATTGCTGATGCTCCCACAGAACGCCGAGGTGAACTGGACACTTCTCATTAAGAAGAGCCAGCGGGGTGGGGGACGCTGAAAACCAAAACCCATGTGGACACACGTGGCCGTATGAACGCCTGTCCTCCCCTTCCTTCTCACTTCCTCTCCTCCTCCTCACTCAGGCTGGTATTCTCCTGGTGTACAGATGTCAGCTTGCCCTGCAAAAGGGCCGCCAGTTTTTTAGATGTCTTTTTGAGAAACGAGCTGCCGGGGTGGGCACTGTTCACGTGCAGGTACAGTTCCTCCTGGGTGGGGCCCGTGTAGCCGCAATCCTCGCAGACATAGAGCTTGTCCCGCCGCTGCTTATAGGCATACTGCTGCTGCACCCCATGGATTTTCTTCAGGTGGGACTCCAGGGAGCAGCGCTGAGTGAAAGCTTTATTGCAGACATTGCATTTGTAGGGACGAATGCCTGCAAGGACAAGGGGCAGACACAGCATTGGTTGGTCACAGCCAAGTCAGAACAACCCAACTATGAAGCCAGTAAAAGTCATGCTGACCAAGGATTCATGGCAGCATGAGGACAATGTTTAGAGCAGGAGACAAAGCCGTTTACAAAGGATCATAGCAACCACCTGAGCAAACCTAACACAAACGGATGCCAACATAGAAAAAAAAACCACTACCTGCTTTAGGGAGGAAGATTTTTATTCTTTCAACTGGCCCACCTTAATGTTTTCATTACTGTGGGCAAAGTAAACTTTTTTAAAAAAAAATTTAATTTGGGCTGGGGGCAGTGGCTCACGCCTGTAATCCCAGCACTTTGGGAGGCCGAGGCGGGCAGATCACTTGAGGTCAGGAGTTTGAAATCAGCCTGGCCAACATGGTGAAACCCCGTCTCTACTAAAAATACAAAAAACTAGCCGGGCGTGGTGGTGTGTACTTGTAGTCCCAGCAACTCGAGAGGCTGAAACAGGAGAATCGCTGGAACCCAGGATGTGGAGGTTGCAGTGAGCCAAGATTGAGCCACTGCACTCCAGCCTCAGCGACAGAATGAGACTCCATCTCCAAAAAAAATTTTTTTTAATTTGGGTTTTCCCAGAAACAGAACCTGAAACAAAAATTCCAGTACAAGTAGTTTATTTGAGAGGTGATCCTGGGGAGAACCTATACTGGAACACAGATGTGAGGCAGGGAGGGGTAGGATCCAGTCCGGGGGAGCTACCCAGCCAGTTACGTGGTGGGCAATTTAGGGTCCAGTCCTTCTGCGCAATGCAAGGAGACATTCCGGCACACACTTGGCCTCATCCTGCCCCTCCAAAAGCTGGGGTGGGTCACTGGCTGCTGGCTGCTCCTGGGTGGCTTTGATTCTCCATTCCCAGCACTTCTGCCTGCCTTGTGCAGACAGACTGGGATCAGCAGGAAACCCCTCAGGCAGAGGTGCAGGGTGGGCAGTTGCCACCTGGACAGGTGTGCCCAGAAATGGCAAATGCCCAGGCCATCTGTAGGACACTGAGGCATCTGTTGTGGTTACAAAAATCATTTCCAAATAGCTCTTGTGCTGGCATTAGAATTGGGCTAACATTAGTGGGACCTGCCCGCTAGCTGAGATTTCACAGGTATAATATAGAGCAGCCTCATCAAAGAACTGACACTCCTACCTCCATGATTACTCACAGTGATGTGTGTGGCAGAATCTCAGATAAAGAACATAAACATAGACTCTCTCTGTGTGTGTGCAACAGAATATTTAGAGGAGCTTGGACAGTACAGGATTTTACATACTTGCCAGATCCTCAGGGTTACCTGAGCTTTTGAAAATCTTAACTCATGACGGGCACGGTGGCTCATGCCTCTAATCATAGCACTTTGGGAGGCCGAGGCGGGCGGATCGCAAGGTTAGGAGTTCAAGACCAGCCTGGCCGACATAGTGAAACCCTGTCTCTATGAAAAATACAAAAAATAGCTGGGCATGGTGGCATGTGCCTATGATCCCAGCTACTTGGGAGGCTGAGGCAGGAAAACTGCTTGAACCGGGACCCAGGAGGCGGAGATTGCAGTGAGCCGATATTGTGCCACTACACTCCAGCCTGGGCTACAGAACAAGACTCCGTCTCAAAAAAAGAAAGGAAGAAAATCTTACTCATTTCTCCTAAGACCAACTCAGTGGGTCTGGGGTAGGAATCAGGAATCTATTTTTAACAAACATTGCTGGATATCCCAGTGTTTAAATTGGCTTTTAGGAGCCACCAATTAAGATCTTTAAGATTCTGGTTGTGGTCTTGCCTGAGGTCAGGTAAAGTAACAGGGCAGAGACCTCAGAGCACACCCAGCTCAGTGCTCTACACCGGCAAAGGTCACCCCTCGAGCCAGCAGCTGAACAGGAGGTTCACACTCAAAAAGAAGGTTGGGACTTAGAGATGGAACAACAGACCCTGAGGACTACCAGAGGGCAGACAGATGGAGGGGCGAGGACTGACAAACTCCCCCTTAGGTACTAACTGGGTGACGGGATCATCCGGACCTCAAATCTCAGCACCATACAACGTATCCATATAAACAAACCTGCACATGCAACCCCTGAATCTAAAAATCAAAGTTAATTTTTTTTTTTGGTAAAGGTTGAGACTGGTGTGTGACAGAAGCAAACACACTAAGCCGAAATCTCAATGACAGATTCTAGGAAATTCCCGTAGAGCATATCTGCAAGTTTTATTGGGCTTTAGGTGTGGGCAGAGTCCAATACTAAACCTTGCACAAAAATAAATGAAATTGGCTGGGCGCGGTGGCTCACACCTGTAATCCTAACACTTTGGGAGGCTGAGGCGGGAGGATCACCTGAAGTCAGGAGTGCCAGACCAGCCTGGCCAACATGGTGAAACTCCATCTCTATTAAAAATACAAAAACGAGCCAGGCATGATGGCACATGCCTGTAATCCCAGCTATTGGGAAGGCTGAGGCAGGCGAATCGCTTGAACCCAGGAGGCAGAGGTTGCAGTGAGCCGAGATTGTGCCACTGCACTCCAGCCTGGGCAACAGAGCAATACTCTGCTTCAAAAAACAAACAAATAAATAAATAAAATTAAGAAATCATCATAGTGAGGTCTAACTTAGGCTTCAAAGAGAGGATTATGGCTGTGAAGGAGACACACGTCACATAAGCATGGAAGCTGAGAGAGGGAGAATATGGTGCTGGGGTGCATGAAGCACGAAGGGGCCACAGCCACAGCCACGAGACCTTCCTAGAGCCTAGAGACAGAAAGGATGCCACCTGGAGAAACCCGCAGACCCTGTACAGATTCCTGGGCCTGCCTCAGGGACCCCAGGTAATAGGTCAGGGGCTGGGATTAGGAAGCTGCAGTTTCATTTTTAATATTTTATTTTATTTTTTTGAGACTGATCTCGCTCTATCGCCCAGGCTGAAGTACAGTGGCACTATCTTGGCTCACTGCAACCTCCACCTCCCAGGTTCAAGTGATTCTTCTACCTCAGCCTCTTGAGTAGTTGGGATTATAGGCGCCTGCCAACTATGGCCAGCTGATTTTTGTATTTTTAGTAGAGACAAGATTTCACTGTGTTGGCCAGGCTGATCTCGACCTCCCAACCTCAGGTGATCTGCCTGCCTTGGCCTCCCAAAGT
>PVKP010041394.1:0-18792 GCA_004027715.1 Plecturocebus donacophilus | reverse complement strand
AAAAAAAAAAATCACAATGAAAGCCATGAATGCTGATTATGAGAAACACAGCTTCTTCATCAAGGACCTTTTAACTGACCTTCAGTAAAACTAAGAACATCATAGCAACAAAGGGCTATGATGAAAACCATTCATTTGCAGTGGAGGCAACTGTTGTTGAGAAAAGTAAAGTAATTTGTCTATGATGTAATATCTTATAAATAGCAGAGCAAGGATTAAAATTATTATATTTTGATATACCAGTATGAGAAGTCTGATTCTTCATTATTATATCCCCAGCACTCTATCAGTTTGTTGAACAAATGAATAAATAAGCGTGAATAAAAGATCCACATATCAATTCTCCTTCACCATACTATATTTCTTTTCATCTCTACATAAAAATGATTATTTCTGCTTTTTTAAATAAACAATTTAGCACAAATGTAACTAGAGAGTCCATGCAAGGCACATATTCATGCCAAGGTGGGAGTGGAGAGTCATCATTTTGCAAAGTTGAGTGTTGGAGGCTAACCGCGACAAGCATATCCAAAAGTAAAGATGGTGGCATGCTGCAGGGTATTGATGCCTGGAACATGGTGAGAAATGCTTCTGTGTGGGAAAAAGATCAGCTATGAGATGTTAAAGTGGAAATTAAAATTTTGATAAGTGTAATACTTAGCCACTCCCACATTTAACTCCACTAAAAGAGAAATAGTAATAAAGTAAGGAAAACTGGAAGAGCTCTCCTTCATGAAGTAATCAAACTGAACATTGAAAGTATTAGAAAAATAAAATCGTATTTAATCTGATAGGATGGAATGAGAACATAGAACATCACTTTAGAGTTCTTCCTGTAAACACTGTATAAATTAAAACTACCATGAGAAAACATTAGACAAATTGAAGAGCACTATATAAAATAAATAAATAAATAAATAAATAAATAAATAAATAATGAGAAATATTTATATTGAAGGAGGTAAAAGAAACACAACAACTAAATGCAATGTGAAATTTGGACCTGTATTATTTTCTTGTAAAGGACATGAATTAGACAACTGGTAAAATTTTAGTGCAGAGATTATATGTAACTTACTAAACAATATTGTAGTGAGGATTAAATAAGAAAATCAGCATTTAGGACAGGAACTAATCTACTTTAAATCTTAAATACAAGCAATCTAGTTTTATACCTGTTGTATATGTGTACGTTTTAAAAATCCTGTTAATATTCTTTTATTAAACATGGGTTTTCTCTTCCCACACCATTTACAAAAAAAGACTGAGAAGCAATCTTCTACACCAGTTCAACTTCTTTCTTTTATACTAGTTTCACCACTAGTTCATGAGATGGAAAAAGGGCTGACTTATTTGACTGGTGAGATGGAGGCAAAGTTGAGCTTGTACCCATACGTTATCTAGATTTGTAACTCGGAAGACTGAGAAAGTATGAAGCAGAACTCCACGTGGTGAACTGTATGCATGTCTAATTTTAGAAGAGCATGGGAAGGTTTCATGGGGTCAAAAGTCATAGCTGTCAGCTCAAATACAGCTTTACTATTAATAAAGCAGTTATTAGTACTTATCTTCATCAGGCTGCAGTGTCGATTTTTAGTGTGGTTCACAATTCAAAAGAAAAGAGGAAATTTACTAAAGGCCATTCTTAGGCTGGGTACAGTGGCTCACACTTGTAGTTTCAGCATTTTGGGAGGCCGAGGTGGCTGGATCACTTAAGTTCAGGAGTTCCAGACCAGCTGGGGCAAAATGGTGAGATCCCCATCTCTACAAAAAAAAAAAAAAAAAAAAAAAAAAAAAAAAAAAAAAAAAAAAAAAAAAAAAGTCAGATGTGGTGGTGCAAACGTGGTCCCAGCTACTTGGGAGGCTACAGTGAGAGGATCACTTGAGCCCCTGGGGTGGAGGTTGTAGTGCCACTGCACACCAGCCTGGATGTCAGAGTGAAAGCCTTTATCAAAATAATAATAATAATAATGGCCACTCTCAGAATGTTCAATTTATGCTACAAAACATAAGCAGACACTTGGGATTCAATAAACAACCAGTAGAGAGGAAAGTTTCTATAGCAGCTCTGACTTTAGTTATCTTGCACCATGAATGTCTTTGATCTTTATGCATTGTTACCAGAATCACTGTCCTTGATATTTGTTATAGTTTGGATGTGTGTGCCCTCAGATTTCACGTTGAAATAGCAACATAAAACAAGCTAAGACAGCACGTTAGGGGGGTTGGTCCCTTCCAAGGGCTATGAGAAAGAATCTGTTTCAAGCCTCCCACAGCTTCTCAAAGGTTGCTAACAATATCTGGCATGACTTTGCTTATGAAAGTATCACCTTCATTTCGGTCTTCATCTTCATATGATGTTCTCCCTGTGGGTATACCTGTGTCTAAATTTGTTTTTGTAATAAGACTAGACATACTGTATTAGGGGCCCTAACTCCTCCTGTATGACTGCATTTTAGCTTAACTAATTTCATCTGCAAAGTCCATATTTAATAGTCACATTCTGAGGTGTTGGGGGTCAATATTTCAGCAGAACAAATGTAAGACACATGCCACTGCACTCAGCCTCCAGTTTTGATTGTATGTTTAGTATGATTTGATTCTTCCACCTCTCAGTACATCAATTTTAATTCTATTCAATTTTGTTTTGGTTATTGAGCTAGAGTTTAAAATCATATTTTCAACTACTTAAGTTGGCTTTTTAATAACCCTATATGGCTTCATGGATATTTCATGTACCTTTTATAATAGTTATCATCCATTTATTAATCTATAGGCTATAATCCCTGAACACATTGAAACTATTGTTACTTTTAATAGTTTTCTATAAAATTAAGACTGTAAAAGTGAAAATAAAATATTTTAACTTTATTTCTTCCTTCAATATTCCTCCCTGCTTATTTGTAGACGTGAGCTCATGCTCTCTATATTTTTCTTCCATGTGAAGAACTTTTTAAAACCTTTCTTGGTAAGAGTCTAGTTTTGCTGTGTTTTGTCTCTATAAGCAGCATTTTTACTTGCCATTACTAATTTTCTTTTGTTAAAAACTGGAAATGATGTAAAGGGTAGTAGGAACTAAGGTAAACTGACCTATAGGGTGATGTTTTATATTATTATGCTAGAAGGTAGGCTATGTTTAATATTTGCTGTGGCTACTAGAAGCTT
Organism: Plecturocebus donacophilus; assembly: GCA_004027715.1. NCBI lineage: Eukaryota > Metazoa > Chordata > Mammalia > Primates > Pitheciidae > Plecturocebus > Plecturocebus donacophilus. Next base: position 15,627 of record PVKP010041394.1, on the reverse strand, counting down.
GAAATTTCTCGTTTCTTCATTTTCGTCATCCCGTTGTCTTTAGATTTCCATAAAATTTTTAAAAAAAAATATAGACTGTGCTTTGTGTATCTTTCATCTACAATCATGTATTTCTTGGGGCCCTGTTGAGTGGTGGGGAAGTGTGGGAAATGAACAGCATACTATGATTTATTAGATTTTAGTCCTTTAGTGGGCCTGTGACCTACATAAGTGTTTCCTACAAATTTTTTACCCACTTAGTGCAAGCCATTTATTGTCCTTTTTTCTCAGTAATCCCCACATCCAAATTTGCCACCTCCTCATCAGCACCTTGAAACAAACAAGACAGATATCAGTCCAATGACAAGTTTTCCAAAAAAAATTGAATGCCTAATACATACTCCATTCTTCTCCGTCTCTACCAAGAAAAAAGCCATAAACTGGGCACTTTCTCCTTATTATGTTGCACCATGCTGGCCCATGTATGGGTCAGTTCAGGTTTTCTGGTGTCACAATAATGAGTCTCTGTTGTCTCTTGTTTTTAGTAGCCCCCAGACATCTGCGCTATGACAGTATCATAAGTGCTCTTACTCAGGTAAGACAAAAACAGTTCCTGAGGCAATGCTCCAAAAATCTGGAATGCTAAATACATGTTTCATTCTTTTTTTATTTTTCCTCCAGGAGGAGAAGCTATTAACTGAACATTCCTTTTAGGTACTAAGCTGTGCTGAATAAATGCAATGATAATTGCAGATACAATAAAATTACTCTTTTTATCTATTTTAATATGGTGTTTCTGGTTTAGCATTGATCTGGAGTACTACAACTTTTTAGCTATTGTCTGGATTTCTCATAATTTGGGCTACATATTGTTTTTAAGCCAGTGCCTCTATGAGGAAAGAAGAGCTTTGTATTTCATCATTGTTCTTACATCACCCCACTATATTTTTACTGTTAATCTGTTTGTATTTTTGAATGTAAAGTGTATCACCTGCAGACAGCATATTGTTAGATGTTATTTTTCATCCAAACTGACAATCTCTACCTTTTCATTTAATTAATTATTCTATTTATATGTAATGTTATTGTCAGTATAGGTGGATTTATGTTGGCCATTTTCCTTTCTGCTTACTACAGGTCTTTAGTACTTTCTTTTCTCTATTCCTCATTTATTACTTTCTTTGTGTTAAGTGAACATTCTCCAATGTGGCATTTTATCTTTCTTCAATGATACTTAGGATAGGTTTTATTTATTCTTTAGTAATTGTTCAAACCCTTATCATAAACATTTTAACTTACTAGAAATAGTTTTATATTTGTACTGATTTTATTCTAGATATAGAAATGTCACTCTTATGTAGCTCTCTTTTTTGTTGTATTATATATATTATATATATATTTCTGATATTGTTACAAACTTAGAAATATATTTTTATGACTGCTGCTTTGTAAGACTTTCGATCCTTTCAAAGGTAAGACAAAAATAGCAAGTATATGTTTACATATTTCCCTATATTATATTCTTATTTATTATTTTGGTTTTTTTCTTTTTGTGGATTCAAGTGGCCATCTGGAGTCTTTATGCTCAATACAACTTTGCTCTCACTCACTTCCTTTGTGCTGTTATTGGCAAATATGTTACATATTTATATATTACAGGCACAGCAATTCATGATATTCATACATTTTTTTACAATTATGTATTAAAGCAATTAAAAGAAGAATAAGAAATGTACATGTATACTTTTTAGTAATTTTATAATTATATTTCTCAGTACTCTTTTTTAATGCAGATTTCAATTACTGTCTGACATCAATGATTTCAGTCTGAAACTTTCTGTCAATAATTTTTGTAAAGTATGTAGGCTAACAAGATATTATCTAAGTCTTCGTTTATCTGAGATTGCTTTTATTCTACCTTCATTTTAAAAGATAGTTTTGCCAGTCATAGAATTCTTGGTTATGTTTTCTTTCTTTTTTTAAAAAAACACTTGGAATATGTGGTCCCACTGTTTTCTGGCCTCCATTTTTTTTCTGATGAGACGCTGGCTATTAATCTTAACAAAGTTCTTCTGAAGATAACATGACTTTTTTTCTTTTTCTGTTTCTAAGATCATCTCCTTATCTTTGGCTTCCAACAGTGTTTCCATTATCATGTGTTTATCTGTCCTACTTGAAATTTTTGGAGCTTCTTGAAAACATCGATTTTTGTTTTTTAATAATTTGGGAACATTTTAAGCTATTATTTTTTCAACTGTATTTTTCTGCTTCTTTCATATCTCTTACCCTTCTGTACTCTTATTATGCATAGGTTTGTGCACTTAATGGTGTTTCACATTTCTCTGAGTTTCTATACACTTTTCTCCTTTCCCCTTTTATCTCTATTCTTGTATGCTATAATCACTATAATCTGTTTTCATGTTCTAAAAGGCCAGTCCAAATCTACTGTTGATCCCCTCTATTTTACTCATTTCAATTATTATAGTTTTCAACTTCATATCTGCCATTTATTTCTCTTTTTCAGAATTTGTATCTCTTTATTAACATTATTTATTTGATGTGCAATTTTTAACATACCTTCCTTTGTTCTTTAATCAGGGTAAATTTTAGTTCTTTGGGTATAATCATAATGGCTACTTTGAAGTCTTTGTTAAATATCATATATGCTCATTATTACAGGAAGTTTTAATTAAAAATTATTTTTTAAAATTGTGGGTACATAATAGGTGTGTATATTTCTGAGGTATATGCGACCCTTTGATACAGTCATGCAGTGTGAAATAAGCACATCATAGATAATTCATCCCCTCAAGTATTTATTCTTTGAATTAGAAACAACCCAACTACATTTGTAAAGTTATTTTCAAATACACTATTGAGTTATTATGCACTATAGTCACCCTATTGTGCTATCAAATAGAAGGTCTTATTCATTTTTTTCTAAAATTTTTTGTATTCAGTAACCATCCCCACCTTCCTCCCAAATCCCTACTACTTATCTCAGCTCTGGCAACCATTCTTCTACATTCATTAGTTCAATTGTTTTGATTTTTAGATCTCACAAATAAGTGAGAACATGTGATGTTTGTCCTAGCTAATTTCACTTAACATAATGATCTCTGGTTCTATCCATGTTGTTGCAAATGACTGGATCTCATGTTTATTTTTTTTAATGGCTGAATACTATTCCATTGTGTATGTGTACCACTTTTTTTTTAATCCATTCATCTGTTGATGGACACTTAGGTTGCTTCCAAATCACAGCTTTGCAGACAGTGCTGAAACAAATATAGGAGTGCAGATATCTCTTTGTTATATGAATTCCTTCCTTTTTGGTATATACCCAGCAGTGGGATTGCTGAATTCTATGATACTCAAATTTTAGCTTTTTCAGGGTCCTTCAAACTGTTATCCGTAGGGCTGTCACAATTATATTCCTTCCAACAGTGTACAAAGTTCCCTTTTCATCATATTCCCTCCAGTATTTGTTATTGCCTGTCTTTTGGACATAAGCCATTTTAACCAGGGTAAGATGACACCTCATTGTAGTTTAATTTGCATTTCTCCAATGATCAGTGATATTGACCACATTTTCATATGACTATTTGCCACTTGTATGTCTTTTGAGAAATGTCTATTCAAATCCTTTGCCAATTTTTTGATTGGATTATTGTATTTTATCATATAGAGTTGCTGGAGCGCCTTACATATTCTGGTTATTAATCCCTTGTCGGAGGGTAGTCTGCAAATATTTTCTCCCATTCTTTGGGATGTCTCTTCACTTAGTTGACTGAATCCTTTTTGGCGCAGAAGGTTTTTAACTTGAAGTGATTCAATTTGTTCATGTTTACTTTGATTGCCTGTGCTTGCAAGGTATTGCTTAAGAAATCTTTGCCCAGATCAATGTTCTATAGATTTTCCCCTATATTTTCTTGTAGTAGTTTCATAGTTTGAGGTTTCAGATTTAAACCTTTAATACATTTTGATTTGATTTTTGAACATGGCAAGAGATAGGGGTCTGGTTTCGTTCTTCTGCATATGGATATTGGATTTCCTCAGCACCATTTATTGAAAAGACTAACATTTTTCCCAGTGTATGTTCTTGGCACCTTTGTCAAAAATAAGTACATTACAGGTGTGAGTATTGTTTCTGGGTTCTCTATTCTGTTCCATTGGTCTATGTGTCTGTTTATATGCCAACATCATACTGTTTGGGTTACTATGGTTCGGCAGTATAATTTGAATTTAGGGAATGTGATTCCTCTGATTTTGTTCTTTATGCATAGGATAGATTTGGCTATTTGGGTCTTTTGTGGTTTTGTATAAATTTGAGGCTTTTTATTTCTATTTCTACTGAGAATGTCACTGGTATTTTGATAGGGATTGCATTGAATCTGTGGATTGCTTTGGGTAGTATGGACATTACAGCAATATTGATTCTTCTAATCCATGAACATGGAATATATATTTTTGGTGTCCTCTTCAATTTCCTTTAGTGTTTTATAGTTCTCATGATAGATATCCTTTACTTCTTTAGTTAGGTTAATTTCTAAGTATTTAATTTTATGTGTGGTTATTGTAAATGAGATTACTTTTAAAAATTATTTCTGCATTGTTCACTGTTGCCCTACAGAAATGCTTCTGATCTTTGTATGTTACTTTCATATCCTGCAACTTACTGAATTTGTTTATCAGTTCTAAGAATTGTCTTTTGGGGTCTTTAGGTTTTTTCAAATGTAAGATTATATCATCAGCAAACAAAAATAATTTGACATTTACCTTTCCAATTTGGATGCCTTTTATATTTGTTTCTCATCTGCTTGCTCTAGTTAAGACTTCTAGTACTCTGTCGAGTAACAGTAGTAACAGTGGGAATCCTTGTAGTGTTTCCAATCTTAGAGGAAAGGATTTCCGTTTCTCTCCATTAATTATGATACTAGCCATGAGTCTGTCATATTTGGCTTTTATTATGCAGAGGTACATTCTTTCTATACCCAGTGTTTTGAGGAGTTTTATCAGGAAGGAATGTTAAATTGTATCAAATGCTTTTTCAGCATAAATTGAAATAATCATATAGTTTTATCTTTCATTTTGTTAATATGATGTATCATGTTGATTGATTTGCATATGCTGAAACATCCTGGTATCCCAGGGTTAAATCCCACTTGGTCTTGATGAACTATCCTTCTAATACAATGTTGAATTTAGTTCGCTAGTATTTTGTCAAGGATTTTTCAGTCAACATTGATTAGTAATATTAGCCCGTGGTTTTCTTTTTTTTTGCTGTGTCTTTGTCTGGTTTTGGTATCAGGGTAATACTGGCCTCATAGAACGAATTTGGAATTATTCCCTCCTTCTCTGTTTTTCAGAATAGTTTTGAGTAGAATTAGTATTAGCTATTCTTTAAAGGTTTGGTAGAATTCAGCAGTGAAGCCGTCAGGTCTTGGGCTTTTCTTTACTGGGAGATATTTTATTATGGCATCAATCTCATTACTTGTTATTGGTCTGTCCAGGTTTGGATTTCTTTCTGATCCAATCTTGGTAGGTTATATATATTCAGAATTTGTCAATTACTTCTAGATTTTCAAGTTTACTGGCATATAGTTGCTCATGTAGCCACTGATGATCCTTTGAATTTTTGCGGTATTAGTTGTAATGTCTCCTTTATCATTTTTTATTTTATTTATTTGGATCATCTTGCTTTTCTTCTTAGTCTGGCTGAAGTTCAGTCAATTTGGTTTAACTTTTCAAAAAAAAAAAAAGCCCATCATTTTGTTTCATTGATATTTAGTATTTTTTTTAATTTTAATTTTGTTACTGCTCTGATATTTATTATTATTCTTTTTCTTTTACTGGCTCTGAGTTTGGTTTGCTCTTGCATTTCCAGCTCTTTAAGATGCATTATTAGATTCCTTATTAAAATTTTTTCTCTTTTTTGATGTAGGCATTTATAGCTATAATCTTTGCTCTTAGTACTGATTTTTCTGTATCCCATAAGTTTTGATATGTTGTGTTTCCATTGTCATTTGTTTCAATAAATTTTTCAATATTTTTCTTAATTTCTTCATTGACCCTCTGGTCACTCAAGAGCATGTTGTTTAATTTCTTTATATTTGTATAGTTTTCTCAATTCCTCTTATTAATTTTGAGTTTTATTCCATTGTGGTTAGAGAATATGCTTGATATTATTTCACTTATTTGAACGTTTTAAGACTTGTTTTGTGACTTAACATATGGTCTATTATTGAGAATGATCCATGTCTTGAAGAAAACAATGTGTATTCTACAGCTCTTGGAAAAAATGTTCTTTAAATATATATTAGATTACATTTTTCTGCAGGGCAGTTTAAGTCTGATGTTTCATTGTTAATTTCTCTCTGGAAGATTTTTTCAATGCTGAAATTTGGATGTTGAAGTTTCAAGCTATTATCATATTGGGGCCTAGCTCTCTCTTTAGCTTTAATAATCTTTCTTTTATATATATGGATGCTCCAATGCTGAGTGCATATATGTTTTAAATTGTTATATTCTCTTGCTGAATTGACCCCTTTATCATATAGTGACAGCCTTTGTCTCTTCTTATAGTTTATCTTAAAATCTATTTTTCCTGATGTAAGTATAGTAGCTCTTGTTCTTTTTTCATTAGATTGGTGTTTCATTAGAAACACCTTTGTCCATTACTTTATTTTCAGTCTATGTGTGTCTTTATAGGTGAAATGTATTTCTTGTAGACAGCTGATCAATAGGTTTTGTTTTTGCATCTATTCCACCACTATATGTCTTTTTGATTAGAGAGTTTATTTATATTCAATGTTATTATTGATAAAGAATGACTTACTCCTATTGATTTGCTATTTCTTTTTTCTGGGTTGCTTTGTGTTCTTTTTCTTTAATTTCTGTTTCCTCTAGTGAGGATGATTTTCTCTGGCAATACGATCTAGTTTCTTGCTTTTATTTTTTGTGTATTCATTGTATGTTACTTAGTTTGAGGTTACCATGAGTCTTGGAAATACTACTGTATACTCCATTATTTTAACCTGATAACAACCTAACATTATTTGCATAAATAAAAAAATGAGGAAAACAACCTCATAAAAATGTGCCTTAACTTCATCTCCCTGCTTTTTAACTTATTGTCATTTCTTTTCATATCTTACTGTATTATGTCTTGAAAAATTGTTATTGTTTTTGATTAGTTCATTGTTTAGTCTTTCTATTTAGGATAAGAGTAGTTTACACACCACAGTGCTATTAAATTCTGTGTTTTTCTGTGTACTATTACCAGTGAATTTTCTATTTTCAGATGACTACTAATTGCTCAGTAATGTCTTTTTCTTTCTGATTGAAGTATTTTCTTTAGCATTTCTTGCAGGACAAGTCTGGTATTGATGAAATCTCTTAACTATTGTTTGTCTGGGAAAGTCTTTATTCCTCCATGTTTGAAGGATATTTTTGATGAATATACCATTCTAGGGTAAAAGAGCTTTTCCTTCAGCAGGTTTAATATGCCGTGCCACTCTCCCCTGGCTTGTAAGATTTCTACTGAAAAGTCTGTGGGCAGATACATTGGAGCACCATTGTATGTTACTTGTTTCTTTTATTTTGCTGCTTTTAGAATCCTTTCTATATCCTTGACCTTTGAATGTTTGATTATTAAGTTCTATGAGATAGTATTTAGGTTAAATTTGCTTGGTATTCTATAACTTTCTTGCATTTGGATATTGATATCTTTTTCAAGGCTTGTGAAGTTTTCTGTCATTATCCTTTGTAGTGAATTTTCTACCTTTACCTCTTTCTCTACCTCCTCTTTAAAGTCAATAGATTTACCGTTTTGAAGCTATTTTCTACATCCTGTAGGTGTGTTTATTGTTTTTTTTTTTCTTTTGCCTCCTCTGACTGTGTATTTTCAAACAGCTTGTCTTCATGTTCACTAATTATTTCTTCTGCTGGATCCATTCTGCTACAAAAAGATGGATGGATTCTTCAGTATGCTAAGTGTATTTTTCACTCCACAATTTCTGTTTGATTCTTACTAATTATTTAACTCTCTTTTTTAGATTCATCTGATGGAATTCTAAATTTCTTCTCTGTGTTATTCCGAACTTCTTTGAGTTTCTTCAACATAGCTATTTTCAATTATCTGTCTGAAAGATCATATATCTCTGCTTCTCCAGTATTGGCCCCTCATGCCTTATTTAATTCATGGTGAGGTCATTATTTCCTGCAGGGTGTTAATGTTAGTAGATGTTCTTTTGTGTCTAGGCGTTGAAAAGTTAGGTAATTATTGCAGCCTTCACTATCTGTGCTTACTTGTAGCTATCCTTCTTAAGAAGTCTTTCCAGATATTTGAAGTGACTTGAATGTTGTGATCTAATCCGTTTCTGTTTTAGGGGACACCCAAAGTCCAGTAATACTGTCGTTCTTGCAGACACATAGGTACAACCTTGACGGTCTTAGACAAGATACAGGAGAATTCTCTGGATTATCATGCAGAGACATGTTATCTTACTTAGATTCTCCCAAACATACATAGTCTCTCTGTTCTAAGCAACTTAAACTGGGGGTAGAGTGACACAAACACTCCTATGTCCACGACCACTACGACTACACTGGGTCAGAACTGAAGCCAGCACAGCACTGGGTCTCACCCAAGTCCTACTGTAACCGCTCTCTGGTTACTGCCTATGTTTGCTCAATTCTCTAGGGCTCCACAATCAGCAGATGGCAAAGCCAGTCAGGCCAGTGTTCTTCCCTTCAGGGTGGTAGTGTTCTGAACGCGTTCAGAAGTGCCATCTGGAGTCAGACACTAGAGTCTTCCTTAGAAATTTCCTTGGTATTCTATTTTATTATGGCTGAGCTGGCACTCAAACCACAAAATGCAATCCTTCCCATTCTTCTCTTCCCATTCCAAAGGCAGAGGTGTCTCACCTAATAGCCACTGCCACCCAGGCTACAGAGAATATTGCCAGACTACCACAGATGTTTCTCCCTTAATGCCCAAGGTCTCTTAAGTCAGCTTGTGATGAATGCTGCCTGTTCTGGGACTCATACTTCAGGGCAATCGGCTTCCCTCTGGCCCACAGCAGATTCAGAAATGCCATTCAAGAGTCATGTTCTGGAACCAGGGACCCCAGGAGCCCACTTGGTCCTCTACCCCACTGTGGCCATGTTGAGACCTGAAGCCAGCAAGTCTCAGAGTTTCACCAAGGCCCTGACAGTAGCTGAGTATCACTGCTAGGCATTCAGGGCTCAAGGACTCTTCAGTTAGCAGGTGATGAATACTGGAAAAAAATGGATCTTTTCTTTCAAGGCAGCAGATTTCCTTCTGGGCCAGGGTGTATCCAGAAAGGCTATCTGGGACCTAGGGCCTGCACATGGCCTCGTGATTCTGACAAGTGCCCTATCCTGCTGTGGCTGAGCTGGTATCCAAGATGCAAAACAAAGTCCTCCCAACTCTTCCCTCCCCTATCCTTAAGCAGAAGAAGGGATCTCTTTTAGAACTGGGAGCTATGCAGTCTGGGGTTAGGGGAGGAGTGATGCCAGCACTCCATTGACTGCCTTAGTTTGTTTTTAGTATATCATATACACCCACAGTCCACTGTCTCTGTGTCTAGTTTGGCCCTAGAACTCACCTATGAGTTGCAGTCCTTATGGCCAGGACCGCCTTTCAATTTTGCTTAGAGACAAGTGCACTTTGACCCTTGGTGGCAAGGTTTTCTGGCACTCAAGTTCGGACTGCTGCTATCAGTGATTTCCCTCTGACTAGGGCTAGTTTTAACGTTCACTTTGTGGGTGGGCATTATCTGAGTCTGTTCCAGTTTCTCTTTCTGCTCTAACAGGACAGCACTGAGTTTAATGCTTTACAATTGCTGTGTTCTCTCTCCCCTGGCACCCAGAGTTGCTCTTTGCACCATGCAGCCACAGCTGGGGTTTGAGAAGGAGTAGCACTGATAATTCAAGACTGTTTTTTTCTATACCTTCAGTGCTTCTTTCAGAAAAATAAAGTTAAAACCAGATACTGTGAATGTTCATCTGATTTTTGCTTCTTATGAAGATTTTTTTTTCCTGTATAGATAGTTTTTAACTTGGTGTCCTCATGGTGGGTGTGAGGCACAACTGGTGAAGCTTTCTATTCCGCCACCTTGCTCTGCCTCTCATTATAGGAAGTTTCTATTGCCTGTTTTTTTGTTCAAGTGTATGGGTCGTGTTTTCTTGTTTCTTCTTAAGTATTTTTATTGTTTTTGTCAAAAACTAAAAATTTTAGATAATAGATTATAGCAATTCATGGCTCAAGTATTTCTCTCTGGGGCTTGTTATTGTTATTTGATTGTTTACTTGTTTAGTGACTAGCAAGATTATTTCAGAGTAGTCTAATTCTGCCTTTCAGAATAAAGTCTATGATGCCTTTCCTCAGGTACACAGCTTTGGATATACTCATATTCACCCTGGGATGCCAGTGGATTTGGAAGGGATTTTCTTTTTTTGACTGTCTCCTTTCCTGACTAAAACTAGCTTTTCCACTCCATTTATTCCTGGCTGATAGTTCTATTGTTTTAAAAGATGCTCTGAGGCATAAGTTACCTCATCAATTTATCAAATCAAATTTGGGTTCCTTTGAAGGGATGGTTCCTTGAGGTTAGTTTTGATATCTCTTCTGGCCCCAGAGGGTCTCTTTCTGACTATGTCTGCCCAATTTCTATTTGTAAACTACAGTTTAGCCTGTATTGCCAATGAATCTATCAGTCACCCACTATATTAGTCAGGGTTCTCCAGAGGGACAGAACTAATAGGATATATGTATATATGAAAAGGAGTTTATATTAAGGAGAATTGATTCACATCATCACAAGGTGAAGTACTATGACAAGCGATCTCTAATCTGAGGAGCAAGGAAGCCAGTAGTGGCTCAGTCCAGGTCCCAAATCAAAAAAAGTAGAGAAGCCGACAGCACAGCCTTCAGACTATGGTTGAAAGCCTGAGATCCCCTGGCAAACCACTGGTGTGAGTCCAAGTTCAAAGGTGGAAGAAACTTAAGTCTGATGTTCAAGGATAGGAATCATTCAACATGGGAGAAAGATGAAAACCAGAAGACTCAGCAAGCCAGCTTAGTCCACCTTCTTCTGTCTGCTTTTCCTAGTTTTGCGAGCAGCCTTGCATCCTTCCATCCAATAATGTTAACACCTTTATACTAATCATCACACCTACCAAATGCCTTTTACAACTTGAACTTTTCCCCATTTTGTTGTAAATGAAGTTAGGTCATTTGTAAAGAGATTTGGAACTCTATTTTATGTCCTGTTTCTCTTCATAGCCCTGGTGCTGAGGGCAAGGCCACTAGGTCAATGATGTACTTTTTTGTGAATGACACCCCCAATTTAGGAACTGAGAGATTGGTATTTGGCACACATCTGATAGCCCTTGATATCTTCTGCTAGCCTCTCTGGGCTACCACATGAGCCTGGCTAAGGGTAATGAGGGCCCTGATATTCTATCATGCTCTGCTCAAAACAGAACCTTAATCCCGTGATTGAGAATTAGCCAAATGAAGAAAATCCCCACTTCTTGGCTGAACTTCCCCAGAGGTTTGTCTCAGTAACTAAAAGCTAGACACAGAGATAAAACTGCCTCTCCAAGGAAGATAGCATTTTGACTGCCAGCTGGTGAAGAGGGAGCCCTGTGTTCATGCCTGTATCATTACGAGGTGGTGGTTATTTCTCACTGAACTGCAGAAAGAGGAAAAATAAATGTTTTATTTCAATTACCAGAGACTTCATATGTCTCAGTTTTACTATTCTTTCTTAGATGAATATTTATTTTCAATATACCCTTAGGGATATTTACTGGAATTTTAAATGCTTGGTTTTTAACTTTATGTTTTTGTTCTTGTTGTTTCCAATAATTTAATAATTTTGTTGTTTTAATAATTGTTCTGCAGTGAAGTTCATCAGTAGAGCTCCCCAGGCTGTCATGCTGGAAGTGGAACCCAGAGATCTCTTGATCCACCTTCCTTTTGGTAATTTGGAGGATATTGCTCTGCCAGGGGACTGACTAAGTGGGGCAGCCTAGGATACTTAAAAGAATAGAACTGTGGAATCAGTCAGAGAGTTGGAGAATTAACCTAAGTTTCTCGATCCTCCCTCAATTCCTACATAGTGGACACCGAGTTGAAAGACTGTGGTTTGCTAAAAGGCTTTTTGGGGAAGTAAGCAGAGTGATGACAAAATAAAACAAACAAAAAACTTGATGTGATTTTTCATGACCAAATCTAAAGGAAGACATAAATGACATAGCAACACTTATAGTACCTGTGTGAGAAGATCCTGAAACAAAACAGCAAGGAAGTGTTTCTGAAGGTCTAGATAATACAGTAGAAATTGTATAATATTATCGAGGTTTCAGATATTAGCAGAATATGCCAAAGGAATTCCAAGATGAGACTGAGTTATATCTTATCATCCAGCATCCAGCATATATCCAAGGAACTGTTCAGGGCCAGGTATACCATTCTACAATATGTGATTTAATATAATTTACCACAGTTCATTACTTTAAAAGATTTATTGCACACTATACTCTGATCAGGGCATAATGAAATGTAGAATTTACAGATGAAGAAATTTCAAAAGATGAAATTATTATTCAAGAATGACAAATTTTGCTAGCTTTTCAGTTAGAGATTGATCATAAATACTTCTCTGAAAATAATATAATCTTCTGAGATGTTCCCATCTGCAAAAGCCAGCTCGCCTAAGCCAATTTCATCTTTACTCTACCTTGTGACATAGCTTAGGACCTATCGTCTTGCCAGGGATGTGTATACACGTAAGATAATAACGTCTAAGAAAAAAAAAGCAAAACCCTGAACTCAGAGAAAATAAGTAGCTCTCTTTTATTCCATTGGACTTTACATATTTTTTCTTTTCTTTTCTTTTCTTGTCTTTTTTTTTTCTTTTTTTTTTTTTTGAGATCGAGTCTCACTCTTATTGCCCAGGCTGGAGTGCAGTGGTGCGATTTTGGCTCACTGCAACCTCCACCTCACAGGTTCAAGTGATTCTCCTGCCTCAGCCTCCTGAGTAGATGGGATTACAGGTACCTGCCACCATGTTCAGCTAATTTCTGTACTTTTAGTTGAGATGGGGTTTCCTCATGTTGGCCAGGCTGGTCTCGAACTTCTGACTTCAGGTGATCCTCCCACCTTGGCCTCCCAACATACTGGGATTACAGACATGAACCACCACATCCGGCCACATTTTATAAAAATCACTTGTAAAAATCTTTGTAAAAATCACTACTTATTTGTACAGGGAGTCTGGGTGAATTTACAACTGTGAGTTATAAATATTGCCTGGAAATAATCAGGAGGGAGATAATGTTGACTTCAACTTCTCATGCTTGTCAAAGTAGGGAATAAAAGAGTAAAAAAACTTTGACCCAGCCACACTATAATCATTGAGAAAAATAGAGATACATCCATAATAGAAAGGTTAATTTTATGAGTATAGTCCATATTGTCTCTCTGACTCATTCTGTTCATATAATTTTGTTAGTGTATTCAATATAGATCTCCCTCTATCTACTTCAGAAAAATTTAGGTATGGTTGCCATAAAATTAACTGGTCAAAAGATTGGATTTATAGGGTGTATTGGAATCCAAAGTGCACTTGGAACTCAAGACAGTGAGATTATCCCGGTGGTTAAATTGGCCAAGAATATATCTCTTAGTAAACATAAGTCTTAACTATAGCAGATAGTTTCCCATGGAGGAACAGATAGCCAAGTGGCTATCTTGAATTAATACTGTTATTCCTTAAATCTAACCTCTAAGGAAAACTTGTCTTCTAAGGCAATAGTGCACAGATTAGAGTTTTGTTTTGTTTTCTTTTTGTAATATTTTCTTTTTATAGATTCAATGGGAACTTATGCAAGATTGTTACATGGATATATTGTGCAGTGATAAGGTTGACTTCTAGTGTACTAACCGCCTGAATAGTAAACATGGTACCCAATAGGTAGTTCTTTAACTCTCACCTCCCTCCCATCCTCCCCTGTTTTGGAGTCCCCAGTGTTTATTATTTCCCTCTGTATGTCCATGATAGTCATTGTTCAGCTCCCACATGTAAGTGAGAACATGCAGTATATGATTTTCTGCTTTTGAGTTATTTCACATAGGATAATGGCCTCAAGTTCCATCCATGTTACTGTAAAATACATGATTTCATTCTTTCCTTTGGCTGTATAGTATTTCATGCTGTATATATACCATATTTTCTTTATTCAATCATCCTTTGGTGGACACTAAGATTGATTCCATGACTTTGGTATTGTGAATAGTGCTACAATAAACATTTGAGTGGACATATCTTTTTGATAGAAAAATTCTTTTTCCGGAGGAGAGACCCAAGATGGCTGATTAGCAACAGCTGAGGATTGTAGCTCCCAGGGAAAGTGCAGAGAGCAAGTGGACGCTGCACTTTCAGAGGAATTTTTGTCGCCCACAGACTGGGAGATTCCCAGTGGAAGAGCCCCACCGGTCGCCAGCGCAACTCTTTCAGCCGGCACAGCTGTTTTGCCAGTGCCCCGGGGTGGCGCTTCTCAGTGCAGAGTATACGGGACTGGGTGCCCTTTTAGTAGGGCTTGGCTGGTCCCATTCCCACAAGGAGAACAGCAATTGGAAGCGCTGAGGACTGAGAGTTTCACAGCAAGCACAGCCGAACCCTGGAAGGTCCAGCTCTGTGGGGAACGGGTATCTGCCAAAGGAAAACTAAGAAACAGAAAAACTTCATCACCGGGTGGAGAGAGATCCAAGATGGCTGCGTAGCAGCAGCTCAGGACGGTAGCTCCCAGTGAAAGTGCAGAGAGCAAGTGGATGCTACAATTTCAGACGAATTGTTGTTGCCCACAAACTGGGAGATTCCTGGCAGAGGAGCCACAAGGGTCACCAGGGCGGGCGACTCTTTTGGCTGGCGCCCCAGTGCGGCGCTTCTCAATGCAGAGTGTACGGGACTGGGTGCCCTTTTAGTTGGGCTCAGCTGGTCCTGTTCCCACAAGGAGAACAGCAATTGAAAGCGCTAAGGACTGAGAGTTTCACAGCAAGCACAGCCAAACCCAGGAAGACCTGGCTCTGTGGGGAAGGGGCATCCACTGAAGGAAAACTAAGAAACAGAAAAAACTTCATCACCAGCAAGCCAGATATCCACTCAGAGACCCAATCTGAAAGTCGGCAATTACAAAGACGACAGGTGGATAAATCCACAAAAATGGGAAGAAACCAGTGCAAATAGGCTGAGAACACCCAAAATCAGAATGCCTCTCCTCCTACCGGGGATCACACCTCCTCATTAGCAAAGGAACAAGACCTGACGGATAATGAGTATGATGATCTGTCAGAATCAGGCTTCAGAAGGTGGATAATAAGAAACTTCTGTGAGCTAAAAGAACATGTTCTAACCCAATGCAAAGAAACTAAGAACCTTGAAAGAAGATTTAACAAAATGCTAACGAGAATGGACAACTTAGAGAAGAATATAAGTGAACTGATGGAGCTGAAAAACACAACACGAGAACTTCGCGAAGCATGCAGAAGTTTCAACAGCCGAATTGACCAAGCAGAAGAAAGGATATCAGAGGTCGAAGATCAACTCAATGAAA
>PVKP010041393.1:0-18790 GCA_004027715.1 Plecturocebus donacophilus | reverse complement strand
CTCAGCCTCCAGAGTAGCTGGGACCACAGGTGAGTGCCATTACGCCTAGCTAATTTTTATCTATTTTTTTGTAGAGACAGGGTCTCCCTGTGTTGCCCAGGCTGGTCTCAAACTTCTGGCCTCAAGTGATCCTCCAGTCTTGGCCTCCCAGAGTGCTGGGTTTATAGGCATGATGTACCATGCCCAGCCCAGAATTTTGTTCATGTGTGTTTTTCAGGAGCCTCTGAAAGCTAAGAAGGGAGAATACAGCTTTCATGCAGGGGCCTCCGAGGACTCAGGGCTGGAGAGGAAACCAGGCCTGCAGGAACTTGGCTTGACTCTGCAACCCAAGAGCCACCTTTTGGAGACTGGGGTCTGGTCCCACTTCTGACTCAGGTACCAACCACAGAATTTGGCTGAAATTGGAGACTCTGGTCTCAAAAGGCAGCTCTCTCTGTTTCTCTGCTGCGTGAGCTTGGTGAGTGTCTCAACTCTCTGTGTCTCCTTCTGCCCCTGGAAAATGGTGCTAAGAAGTACCAAGCTTGGGAAGTTAAGGTGAGGATGAGATGAAGAGGAAAGCCGGTACCTACTAGATTTTCAACAAATGGCAATCGGCGTTATCATTTAAATGGATTGGGGACTGATTGGAAGGAAGTCATGATGGTCACAGAACCAACAGAAAGCTAGAAAATCACTTTTGAGAACAAGCAGGTACCAAGAGAAGAGCCTTTGAGGGGAGCAGCGAGATGGCAGGCAGGGAAACACCCAGCCTAGCCCCAGCCAGCCTCCGTCTTTCAGTATGACTACGGGCTAGCAATCCGACCTCTGTCTTCTTCCCTGTTCCTCATCTTTCAAACAGGAACAAAACAAGAGGTCCTGAATCTCTGGAGGATGAGGGTGTGAGTTGGAACAGATACCCTGGGAAAGGTTCCAGAACGTTCCAGAACGTTCTGGAAGGTTCTGGAAGGTTCTGGAAGGTCCAAATCCGGTACTCGTACATTGACAAATATTTATTGGGGCTGTGTTTTCAGGACATTGTGCTTCATGTTAGGGCTGCCAGAAAGAATGGCAAGGCAAGAAAAAAATTCATCAAAGAAGGGGATAGGAAAGCTGGATTCTAGTCCTTGCTGGGCCTCTGACTTGCTGCTTGAGCTCTCTGGGCCTCAAGGAATTAAAACGTAGGGGGCTTCTGTAATAGGAAGACCACCCTTCAGAGCCCTTCTCTGCCCCCCTGCTTGCTGGGTGTCCCTGGGGAAAATGTCTCCCCCTCTCTGGGCCTCAGTTTCCACATCAGAACAGTGGGATTCAGTCACTGTGCTGCAAGGCAGGTTCGAGGAGTAAATTAGATCATTCAGTCATTCAATAAATTTCAGGCATTGGGAAATAGAGTGTCAATTAAAATGGGCACAACCTGACCCTCTGTGGTATATAAAGCGCTTAGCACATAGTGAATGACAGGGAGTACCAACATCAGGCCATCATCATCACCCGTAAAGTGCTTGGCACAGAATAGATGCTCAGTAAACCCTGGTTCGTAACACTGCAGTAGTTCCAGGACCTACATTGCAAGATTCTCTCCTCTCCCTCTGCATCTGAAGCATTAATGTGTCAGGGAGCCGGAACTGAGACCTTCATTAGGGATTCCCTGGTGGCCTCAGGTGGGGAGGGTGACCTGTGTGTGGTCCTGTTTTCGTGCCCTGCCTCTTCTGGGTAAACGCCTCTGCTAATCTCCCCTTGCCCGGGCTGCAGGGTCAGGTTTCGGGGCCCCAGGCAGATGTTGTCCAGAGTAGCCCTGTTTCCTTAATCCTCAGGGCTCCAGAAATTGTCCTTAGAAGAAAGAACAACAGACCCGCCGAGGTCACCATCTGTGCAGTCTTGATTTGTAAATGCTCATGAGGGTGGCAGGAAAGAGGTCTCTATAGTAACGGCTGAGGAAGGGGCTGCCTGTGCATGTGTGTGTGTGTGTGTGTGTGTGCGCGCATGTGCCCGCACACACGCAGGGAGGGGGAATCTCCCAGACACTTATTTCTAGACTTTTCTACCCTGATGAGGTATTAATTAATTCTCATTGTTGGCTTCCTAGTCCCAGAGATAATTAGCTACTGTTCCTACTGGAGTCGTGGGGACATTTTCTAAAGAGATTCGTTTGCCTCTGCCCACCCACACCTGTCTATCTCCTGGGACACAAGCAAATGTTACAGAACACAGAGACCCAGAGAGGAGAAAAACGGAACAAAGAGGTCTCTCTGTGAAGCTCAGATTCCCAGTGAATGGACAAGGGCACAGCCTGAGTGAGCAAGGGTCCAGTGCACAGAAAGTTATTATAAAAACGTCAGCTATGGCTGGGCGTGGTGGCTCACACTTGTAATCCCAATACTTTGGGAGGCCAAGGCAGGAGGATCACTTGAGGTCAGGAGTTCAAGACCAGCCTGGCCAACGTGGTGAAACCCCATCTCTACTAAAAATACAAAAATTAGCCAGGAATGGTGGCGGGTGCCTGTAATCCCAGCTACTTGGGAGGCTGAGGCAGGAGAATCTCTTGAACCCGGGAGGCGGAGGTTGCAGTGAGCCAAGATCACGCCACTGCACTCCAGCCTGGGTGACAGAGTGAAACTATGTCTCAAAAATAAATAAATAAATAAAAGTAATTTAAAAATAAATAAAAAATAAATAAATAAAAGTAATTTAAAAATAAATAAATAAAAGTAATTTAAAAATAAATAAATAAAAAGAGGTAAAAGATGGCCGAGTGTGGTGACTCATGCCTGTAATCCCAGCACTTGGGAGGCTGAGGTGGGAGGATCACTTGAACCCAGGAGGTTGAGGCTACAGCAAACCATGATCACACCACTGCATTCCAGCCTATGTGACAGTAAGACCCTGCCTGAAAAACAAACAAACAAAAAAAGAGGTAGACTGGGCGCAATGGCTCACACCTGTAATCCCCGCACTTTGGGAGGCTGAGGCAGGTGGATCATGAAGTCAACAGGTGCAGACCATCTTGGCAAAGATGGTGAAACTGCGTCTCTACTAAAAATATAGAAATTAGCTGGACATGGTGGTGCACATCTGTAATTCCAGCTACACGGAAGGCTGAGACAGGAGAATTGCTGGAGCCCAGGAGGCAGAGGTTGCAGTCAGTCAAGATTGTGCCACTGCACTCCAGCCTGAAGACAGAGTGAGACTCCATCTCAAAAAAAAAAAAAAAAAAAAAAAAAAAAAAATATATATATATATATATATATATATATATATATATATAAAGAGAGACAGGGAGAGAGATGTAAAAGGTGCTACACACTTATTAGGTAGTTAAAACCAAAACCAAACAATAATACCAACAGCTAGTTGATAAGGGCATGAAGCAGCTAGAACCCTCGTCCACTGCTTATGGGAATGCAAAATGATACCATCACTGTGGGAAAAGTTTGACAGTTTCTTATAAAGTTAAATATACACTTCACATATGACCCAGCCCTCGTACTCCTAGGTATTTATCATAGAGATGTGAAAATGTATTGCCCACATGAAAGCCTGCATGTAAATATTTTATTTATTTTTATTTATTTATTGAGACAGAATCTCACTGGTTGCCCAGGCTGGAGTGCGGTGGTGCCTTCTCTGCTCACTGCAAACTCTGCCTTCTTGGTTCAAGCGATTCCTCTGCTTCAGCCTCTGGAGTCGCTGGGACTACAGGTACCCGCCACCACACCCAGCTAATTTTTGTATTTTTAGTAGAGACAGGGTTTCACTATATTGGCCAGGCTGGTCTTGAAATCCTAACCTCATGATCCGCCTGCCTCGACCTCCCAAAGTGCTGGGATTACAGGCGTGAGCCACCGCCCCCAGCCCATGTAAATATTTATAGCAGCTTTTTTCCTAATAATCTCCAAACACAGAAGATGTTCCAGAACCTAATGTCCTTGGACTGATGAATGGATAAACAGGCCATAGCTCATCCACATGATGGAATACTACTTAATAATAAAAAGGCGGGCCAGGCGCCGTGGCTCACGCCTGTAATCCCAGCACTTTGGGAGGCCAAGGCAGCCAGATCAAGAGGTCAGGAGTTGGAGACCAGCCTGGCCAACATGGAGAAATCCTGTCTGTACTAAAAATGCAAACAGTAGCCGGGCATGGTGGCACGCACTTGTAGTCCCAGCTACTCAGGGGGCTGAGGCAGGACAATCACTTGATCCCAGGAGGTGGAGGTTGCAGTGAGCTGAGATCGTGCCACTGCACTCCAGCCTGGGTGACAGAGTGAGACTCCATCTCAAAAATAAATAAACATATAAATAAATAAAGGAACTAACTCTGTGTTCACGCAATAGCATGAATCTCTCTCTAGTGCATTCTGCTGAGGGAAGGAAACCAGGCTGGGAATGGTGGCTCACACCTATAATCCCAGCACTTTGGGAGGCTGAGGTGGGCAGATTGCTTGAGGTCAGGAGTTCGAGACCAGCCTGGCCAACACAGTGAAATCCCATCTTTACTAAAAATACAAAAATTAGCCAGGCAAGGTGGTGGGCACCTGTAGTCTCAGCTACTCGGTGGCTGAGGCAGAAGAATATCTTGAACCCAGGAGGTGGAGGTTGCAGTGAGTCGAGATCACACCACTGTAGTCCAGCCTCAGTGAGCCACTGTGCCTGGCTGGAATCTATCTTATGGGGCTTCCCTGAGGCCTTCAGAACACTCAGCAGGTAGAATGTTTGACGCTGAGCCTGGCACAGAGTAAAAGCTTAGGGAGGGGCACAGAGAAAGGGTGGCAGGTTTTCCTGTGCAACCTGAGGAACTTCACTTTGGTCCTGGCCTGAATGAGCAGGTCCTGTCCAGCTGTCCCTGATTTATATCCCACCTGTCCCCTCTACCCTTGCTCAGCCACCAGGACCTGTTCTTTCCCCCACCCCCGCCAGGGCCCTTATACTACCTGTTCCTTCTGCCCAATGCCCATACCCATGTGTGAATAGAGTTTTCATGTCTTTACCCTCCCTAAAGGCAAGGTTGGTTGTTGAATTCATCTATCTCCAGTGCCTAGTATAACAAAAGTTTGTTGAGCAAATAAATGGGTGGAATAGCTCAGGAAAGAACAACAGCTGCATTATTAGAAAACTTACCATATACAGACATGATGGCTAGTGCCATGCTCAGCCATATTGGAACTTCAGGTAAAAGGAAAAGTCAGAAAGGCTGGTTCTGTCTTTATTTAAATTTTTGATATTTTGTTCATTGTGGATTTGGGCATACATTTAGATTTCTTAAAACACTGAATGGATTTTTTTTTTTTTTGAGACAGGGTCTTGCTCTGTCACGCAGGCTGGAGTGCAGTGGTGCAATTACACCTCATTGCAGCCTTGACCTCCTGGGCTCAAGTGATCCTCTCACCTCAGCCTCCCAAGTAGCTGGGACCACGAGTGGCTCTCACTCTCTCTCTCTCCTCTCTCGCTCTCAAAAACGGGGTCTCACTATGTTGCCCAGGCTGGCCTTGAACTACTGGCCTCAAGTGATCCTCCCACCTTGGCCTCCCAAAGTGCTGGGATTACAGGCATGAGCCATTGCCCCTGGCCTGAGATATTATTTATCTTGGTTCTTGAGTTTTTTTGGTGTTCCTTTAAATTTTGCACCTGAGGCAAGTGTAAAACTACCCTGTGCTCTGATTGTTTCCAATATGCAATGTATACCATATCATTAATTCCTCATCAAATGCTCTACTACTATCACCACTTCACAGTTGAGGAAACTGAGGCACAACTGTGCCCAATGTCCCAAAGGAAAGGAGAAGAAAAATCTGAATTTGAACCCCAGTTTCTTTGTTTTCTGGTTCAGAGCCTGCCCAGTATAGCACTACAAAAAGCTGAATTTTATAAGTTGGGTTTCGAGTCGAGGAATCAAAACCTTAGGCTTAAGTCCCACTTCTGCCCCAGAGTCTTCTGAGCTCTCCATTTTCACCGATGTCAGTTGCCCTAGGTGAAACTGGACTTTAATATTCTCTACATCCCTTATTTTGCCCCAAAACAGTTTACCAGCTTTTTCTTTCCTGAACCAGCAGCAATAGCAAAAACTGGGAATGAGAAAAAGGCACCAGTCAGGACACCTGAACCAACTTGGAGTTCAGGAACCCAGGAGGGGATTGGGGCGAGTGGGGAGACTCCGTGGTCCACAGTGAGTGCTCCGTCCCCATCCCAAAAAATCCCCTAGCCCAGTTTTTGGGCAGATGCCAGACTTTTATTCTGAAGCATGGGCCACAACCTATGAGGTAATCTTTGGAGCTTCGTTCTGAGGTGGAATCCCATTGGCCAGTTGGGGAAGCCCCTCCTAGGATTCCTGGCACTCCGCCTTCCCCGAAGCTCATAAAAGCGCAGGTCCCCGCCTCGGCAGCCACCGGACACCTGCATCTGCCAACAAGACTGGAAGCAGGTGAGACACACAGAGCGGGAGGCCCACAGCTGCGTGGGAAGAGGGGTGGTCTGAGGGACGTGGGATCACGGGAAGGAGGCTGGTTTGCAGGTCGGCGCATAGATATTTTCGCAGAAAGGGACAGAGATGGCGAAGTTGGACGGTCTGGAAAGCAGAGACCAGCGGGGCTTATTGCTTGGGAGGTAAGTTCTGGGGACGTGGTACAGGGTGAGGAGCAGGCATCAGTGCGACCCCTCCGTGTCTCCCTCGATTGCTATTCTGAAGCTCCCCAGGAAGAATCCAGAAGGGGAAATAAATTGAGTGGGGGTGGGGTTTCCCAAGCATCGAAGGAACCGAGAACGAAGAGGGGTGGGGGAACCGGGAAAGAGAGGAAAATCAAGTTTTTTTCAGCACCAGGGACAGCTCTCCACCGACCGAGGGAGGAGAATGCTATTTCAGCACCAAGTCTCGGGACAGTGCCTCTCGTGGGGGGGGGGTGTCTGAGAAGAGAACAGCTACCTGTTTCAGCACTGGGGCTCAGGACAGCTCCCAGCGGGCTCCGTTTCGGCGCCAGGACCCTGGACAGCTCCCCCAGGTAACCGGAGAGCCCTTGGACCCTGATTTTGGGGGAGGAGGACGAGAGAGGGTGGTCTGAGGTGCCTGGCATTTCTGGAGACTCGCCCCTCATGTAATGGATTTTTAAACAAAGTATTTTCCAGATAAGTCCACACAGAAGTCTGTGATTTTCTTTCTTTTTTTTTGAGATAGTCTTGCTCTGTCGCCCAGGCTGGAATGCAGTGGCGCGAACTCGGCTCACTGCAACCTCCGCCTCCGGGATTAAAGCGATTCCCCTGCCTCAGCCTCTCGAATAGCTGGGATAACAGGCACGCGCCATCACACCTAGCTAATTTTTGTATGTTTAGTAGAGACGGGTTTCACCATGTTGGCCAGGCTGATCTTGAACTCTTGACCTCGTGATTTGCCCGCCTCGGCCTCCCAAAGTGCTGGGATTACAGGCGTGAACCACCGCGCCTGGCCCAAGTCTGCAATTTTCAACAGGTAAAATGCCCTGCTGGGGGAACAGGTGCCTGCCAAGATGACATTATGGTGTCCCTTCCAGACTTCCGTGACAAACCTTGTGCCAAGCGTTTTACATACATCATATCATGCCATCTTCAACCCTAGGACATGGGTGTTACTATGCCCATGTGACATTAGGAGAAGCCAAGGCCCGGAGAGAGGCGGAAAAATAACCAACACAGGGGCTCTCAGCCCAAAGTGAAGCTGTAAGTCAATCCCATTAGTCCAACTCCAAATCCCATGTTTCTGTTGTGCCTGAGTGGGAGGTGGGCCCTTGGAGATCAGACCCTGCCTCTCTCCAGGAGAACCAGGAACAGAAAACAGGGAGGCAGCACAGAGGCAGGAAGCCCACATGTCACAGCTTGGCTCAGGTGAGGAGGAGGAGCTGGGCAGGGGTCTCAGATATGGGGCAGAGGGTGGCGAAGATTAGAGTGGCTATGGTCTAGTGCTGTGTGGAAGACTAGTGATTTTGTTGTTCTGATGTACTATGACAACAAGTCACAGCCGGCCTCACAGCGCAGACTCCCATCGACCTTCGCCTAAAATGAGCTGGCCAGTGGGGGAGAACCGGGGAGGTTGGTGGGGGATCGCTTCCACTCAGAGGGTGGGCTGGCTCACTCCAGGGGATACAGACACGGGCAGGGGAGGGAAGCAAACAAGGACGTACATCCTGTGCTCATACAGCCATGCACCATGTATGTTGTTGGTCACATCACTCTTACACCCCTACAAGCCTGGAGATAGAAAATACCTGACTCTAAACCCAAGACCTCGAACCACCTCATGGCGCTTTGCTGGGGGAATCAATAAGGGAATGGCATTAAAACCCTCCCTAGACCAAGGTTCTCAAGGTACTTCTCTATTAAAAAACTTTTTTTTTTTTTTTTTGGTCGAGTGCGATGGCTCATGTCTGTAATCCCAGCACTTTGGGAGGTGGAGGCAGGTGGATCACTTGAGGCCAGGGGTTCCAGACCAGCCTGGACAACATGGTGAAATTCCATTTCTCCTAAAAATACAAAAATTAGCTGGGTGTTGTGGCACACGCCTGTAGTCCCAGCTACTCAGGAGGCTGAGGCATAAGAATCCCTTGGACCCAGGAGGCAGAGGCAGCAGGAGCCAGGATTGCACTGCTGCACTCCAGCCTGGGTGGCAAAGTGAGATTCTGTCTCAAAAAACAATTTTTATTTATTTTTTTTAGACGTGGTCTCCTGCCTCAGCCTCTCAAAAGTCCCAGGATTACAGGTGTGAGCCACTGCACCCAGCCTAAGGGTACTTTTCAATAAATGTTCCAGAAGTGAGCTAGGTGCTCACACCTGTAATCCTAACATGATGGGAGGATGAGATGGGAGGATTGCTTGAGCATGGGAGTTCGAGACTAGCCTGGGCAATATAGTGAGCCCTCATCTCTACAAGAAAAAAAAAAACTTTTTAAAATTAGCTGGATGAGGTGACACATGCCTGTTATCCCAACTAACTTGGGAGGTGGGAGGAACACTTGAGCCTGGGAGTTCAAGGCTGCAGTGAGCCGTGACTGCACGGCTGCACTCCAGATTAGGCAACAGAACAAGACACTGTTCTGTTAAAAAAAAAAAAAAAAGTTTCAGAAAAGATTCTTTTCCTGTCTGCTACCCATCAGTGCCATGGGCCAATGATAGGACAAGCGTGAATTTGTGACTTACGGCATCATGAAGGCTCACCCTGTTGGCCAGGTGTGATGGCTGACACTTTGTGATCCCAGCACTTTGGGAGGCCAAGGTTGGAGGACAGCTTGAACTCAGGAGTTCGAGACCAGCCTGGGCAACACAGGGAGACCTCATGTCAATAAAAAATAAACACATTTAAAAATTTTCTGCAACACCATAATCAAGTCACAAACTCCACATGTACCTGTTCTCCAGCCTCACCGTTTTCAGCTTTGCTGTTCCTGCAGCTTGGAATGCACTCCCCCCACCTCCATCCAGAGCTCCCTGCAACTGACCCTGCCTTCTTCTGCAAGCTCCATTTCATCAAGGGAAACGATCCTTATTGCCTCACCATTTCTCATGCGAAGTCTGTATTGACATTCTCAGAGACCTGGGATATTGTGTCTCCAGCACATAGTCCAATTATTTTCATGTTGTCTAGTGACATGTCTATTTGTCTCCCTGTTACACCGTGAGCTCCATGAGGGCAGAAACAATGTATTTTCACGGTTACGTCCCCAGTGCCTAGTCCAGGGCCTGGCACACCGCAGGCATACAATAAGCATGTGTTGAATCAATAAAGGCACCAAAGAATAAACCAATGCATCAATCAATAAATGACTGGATGGCCTCGGCACACACAGGAAGACCCTTCTAGGTCTCCCCCAGAGAGATACCGGAGGGCAATGGTTACTGCAGGTGTTTATTGGGGAAGCATAATTGAATTTGTGGACACTTAAGGGTCAGCCAGCCAACTCATAGCCCCAGGAGAGAGCCAGGCTCATTTAATTAGCAATTACGAGGCATCGATTCCTCATTAGCTTTGGCAACCCCCGTCTCCCTCTCGGCCCCAGACAAATGAAATCTTTCTCTCCCAGGAGGAATGCCTCAGTGGGTCCATTAATAAGCAGAGAAAATGAGATTAGAAAACACCTAAATGCCAGAGGCACTTTATGAATGGGCTGAGCAGAGGGAGGTTCAATGTCTGGGTGAGGTCTAATTGTGGGAGGTTTTCTGGTATATTTAGAGCTGCCCCCTGGGAATGAAAGGGCTTTCAGAAAGGAAAAGACACACAGATACTGCCTTTTGAGGGCCTCAGTGAAGGAGGATATTCTACTGTGGGTGTCTCCCAATCACCCCAAATTAATCATTTCAAAGTGAACACTCAATCTGCCCAGCCCCCAGCTCCTCCCCCATGTGCCCAAGAATGTGACAGTTTCCCTACATGCCCGGGATCCTCCCCTCCTCGTCCAGTCCCCATGGTCCCCAAGGCGAGTCACTGTGCTCACGTCCATCCTCTCTCCTCCAGCCCTCTGCCTCCATGACCTCTGCCTCCCTGCACATCCTCAGCTCCTGTCTCTCCCTCCAGCCCACACACGTGCAGCCAGTTCGTTCTTTACACACAGCGAGGGGTCTTTCCAGAACACACATCTGACCAAGTCCCACTCCTGCCTGTAACCCTTCCAAGAGCCCCACTGACTGCAGAATAACATTCAAATATTTGGCTGGGCATGGTGGCTCATGCCCGCCATCCCAGCACTTTGGGAGGCCAAGGCGGGTGGATCACTTGCATGGGACTACAGGTGTGTGCCACCACACCTGGCTAATTTTTACACTTTTAGTAGAGACGGAGCTTCACCATGTTGGCCAGGCTGGTCTCCTCACCTCAAGTCATCCACCGGCCTTGGCCTCCCAAGGTGCTGGGATGACAGGCCTAAGCCACCACACCTGGCCTAATTTTTTTCAGAGTCTCTCTCGGTTGCCTAGGCTAGAGTGCATTGGCATAATCTCCGTTCACTGCAACCTCCACCTCCTGGTTTGAAGTAATTCTCCTTGAAATGAAGTATACTTCCTTTCGTACCACTGTCTTGTTTGAAAAAAAATGACAGCTGGGTGCGGTGGTGCATGCCTGTAATCCCAAGTAACTGTGATTACAGTATGCACCACCGCACCCAGCTAGTTTTTTATGGGGGGGAGGGGTCTCACCAAGTTGGCATAGTTCGTCTTGAACTCCTGACCTCAAGTGATCCACCCACCTCGGCCTCCCAAAGTGCTGGGATTACAGGCGTGAGCCACCAAGCCTGGCCCTTATGATTCTCATTAAAGCCACACTAACCTTTTACTCCCCGCTTCAAAGACTCCTGGGAGTCCTCAGTTTTTTTCTGGCAATTTCATCTCTGTACCCCTCTCCTCTCCACACACATCCCCAGCTTAGTGCTGGCATCCAATATTTACTTTGGGTATAAATGCCTGTGACTGAGTCTATCGCCTTCATCAGACACAAAGTCCTGGAGGCCACCCCACACACTCCTGTAAAGATAAGCCATCGCCACAGAGGTCCAACCACTTCACCACCCTCTCCCAGCCACCCCCAAGGACCCAGCCTGCAGCTGCCTGCTCAGTGGCTTTAGAAACTAAAAAAAGGTGAATGAGTTTCCATCCCTGCCCTCCTGAGCTTTGCTGTTATGGCTGGTTAACTTGACAGAAGAACACATCATGCTTGTTGGAAAAGAGTGACAGCTGGGTGCAGTGGTGCACACTGTAGTCAGTTACTTGGGAGAACTGCTTGAGCACAGGAGTTGGAGGCTGCAGTGAGCTATGATTGCCCCACTAGACTCCAGCCTGAGCAACAGAGCAAGACCCTCTTTAAAAATACATGAGAGAGGCTGGGTGTGGTGGCTCGTGCCTGTAATCCCAGCACTTTGGGAGGCCTAGGCAGGCGGATTGCTTGAGCTCAGGAGTTTGGGACCAGCCTGGTCAACATGGTGAAACCCCATCGCTACCAAAAATACAAAACAAACAATGAAAAAAACTGCCAAACATGGTGTCATGAGCCTGTAGTCCCAGCTTCTCAGGAGGCTGAGGTGAGAGGATCACCTGAGCTTGGGAGGTGGAGGTTGCAGTGAGCCGAGATCGAGCCACTGCACTCCAGCCTGGGTGACAGAGTGAGACCACATCTCAAACGAACAAAAAAAAAGGCTGGCACAATGGCTCACCCCTGTAATCCCAGCACTTTGGGAGGCCAAGGCAGGCAGACTATGAGATCAGGAGATCAAGACCATCCTGGCTAACATGGTGAAACCCCATCTCTACTAAAAATACAACAAATTAGCTGGGCGTGGTGACGCACGTCTGTAGTCCCAGCTACTCAGGAGGCTGAGGCAGGAAAATTGCTTGAACCCGGGAGGTGGAGGTTGCAGTGAGCCGTGATCGAGCCACTGCACTCCAGCCTGGGTGATAGAGCGAGACTCCGTCTCAAAAAAAAAAAAAAAAGAAAAGGGAAAAAAAATGTGTGAGAGAGATCCCCTTCTACCCTGGCCATACAGCAATTACATTATGATTTTAATCACCTAGAGTTAAGTGTCAGAATCCACAGGTTAGCCAGGTGTAATGCCTCAGATCCTGCCATCCTAGCTACTTGGGAGGCTGACGTCAGTGGAGAGCTTGAGGTCAGGAGTTTGAGACCAGTGTGGGCAACCTAGTAAGACTTCCCTCTCTAAAAAAGAAAGAGGAGGTTGGGCATGGTGGCTCAGGCCTGTAATCCCAGCACTTTGTGAGGCCAAGGTGGGTGGATCACCTGAGATCAGGAGTTTGAGACCAGCCTCGCCAACATAGTGAGACCCCAGATCTCCTAAAAATACAAAAATTAGCTGGGCATGGTGACACATACCATGCCTCAGCTACTTGGGAGGCTGAGGTGGGAGGACTGCTTGAACCAGGAAGGCAGAGGTTGCAGTGAGCTGAGATTGTGCCACTGCACCCCGGCGTGAGCAACAGAGCGAGACTTCATTTCAAAAAAAAACCAAAAACGTTCTTCTCCCCACACCCCAGGCCCTGGCAACCATTTGTCTGATTTCTTTCTCTCTGGATTGGCCTGTTCCGACATGTCATAGAAATGGGATCACACATTGTGCGGCCTTTTGCATCTAACTTCTCTCACTGAGCCTGATGTCCTCAAGGTTCTTGCAGCCTGAATCAGAGCGTCATTCCTTTTCATGGCTGAGTTATATTCCACTGCATGGATATACCACATTTTCCTTATCCAGACACTGTTTGATGGCTTTAGACACAAGATCTCCTGTGAGGTTGGTAGTCTTATTGCACCCCATTTTGCAGGAGAGGAAACTGAGGCCCAGAGAAGTCAAGCAAGTTGCTTGAGGTTGCACAGCTGCTGGTGGCTTAGCCAGGATTTCAATCCAGACAGTTTCATCTAGGATCTGCAAATTGAATCCCTACCTTCCATTCCTTTAACAGTTTGGTATTCAGAGAGACAATGCAGCAATTATTATTTTTAAGACAAAGTCTGATTCTGTCACCAGACTGGAGTGCAGTGGTACGATCTCGGCTTACTGCACCCTCTGCCTCCCGGGTTCAAGCCATTCTCTGCCTCAGCCTCCCAAGTAGCTGGGATTACAGGCATCCACCACCATGCTTGGCTAATTTCTGTATTTTTAGTAGAGACGGGGTTTCACCATGTTGAGCAAGCTAGTCTCAAACTCCTGACCTCAAGTAATCCACCTGCCTTGGCCTCCCAAAGTGCTGGGATTATAGGCGTGAGCCACCGCGCCCCACCCAATCCAGGCAGTCTGATCCACAGTCTGCAAGTTGAATCCCTACTTTCCATCACTCTAGCAGTTTGGTACTCAGAGACAATGTGGCAATTATAATGTATCTCTGTCATTTTCCCAGGGGAGGATGCGAAGACGCGGACAGGAGCTTGTGGCGGTCGTCCAGTGAAACATCCCCAGCTAGAGCTGGAGCTGAAGCCTCGGGTTTGGGCAGGGGACAGCTCGGAAACCTTGCGGGTCCGCTCTGACACCTGCTTGGCTCCCGGGCGCATGTTTCAGAGACTTGTCCTGCAGGGAGGCAAGCGAGGGAGGAAGGCAGAACTTAAACGCTGCAACACCCAAGGTCAAACGGTGATTGTCGCCCACCAGGGAGGGCGGGGAGCTGCCAGAGAGAGCCTTGACTATTTCCTGCACCTTAATGGGTCCTTCCTAACAGAGTGGCTTTGGTTTCCATGACAACAAGCCCGCCGCCGCATCACAGCAAGATGGTGTAGTCTCCTCCCCTGACCCACATCTGGTTCTGGAATCTCTACCCCTCTGTCCCTGTCATTCCAAATCGCAAGAATCCAGCCATGGCTCAGCCCAAGACCAGAGGGGGCAGCAGTGCAGTGGGCAGCAGTGCAGTGGGCAGCAGTGCAGTGGGCAGTGCTCCTTCTCTTTGGTCTGGCAGGAAGGAGGACCCCTGGCCCTGCACCACGCTGGTAAGGAAGGGATGAATGGAGAGAAACAGCATACGCTGGGCCTGGCATGGGGGCTCATGCCTGTAATCCCAGCACTTGGGGAGGCTGAGGCAGGTGGATCACTTGAGGCCAAGAGTTTGAGACCAGCCTGGCCAACATGGGGAAACCCCCTCTCTACCAAAAATACAAAACTTAGCCAGGCCTGCTGGCACGAGTCCGTAATCCCAGTTACTTGGGAGGCTGAGGCAGGAGAATCACTTGAACCTGGGAGGTGGAGGTTGCAGTGAACCAAGATCATGCTATTACACTCCAGTCTGGGCAACAAAAGTGAAACTCCATCTCAAATAAATAAATAAATAAATAGAAAAATAAAATTAAAATCTACAGCCAGGAAGGGAGCAGTGGCTCCCACCTGTAATCCCAGCACTTTGGGAAGCCAAGGAAGAATGATTGCTTGAAGCCAGGAATTCGAGATCAGCCTGGGCAACACAGCAAGACCATGTCTCACCAATAAGTAAATAAATAAATAAATAGCTGGGTGTGGTGGCACATGCCGGTTGTCCCAGCTGCTTAGGAGGCTGAGGAAGGAGGATTATTTGAGCCCAGGAAGAGGAGGCTGCAGTGAGCCATGATCGCGCCACTGCACTCCAGCCTGGGCGACAGAGCAAGCCTCTGCCTCAAAACAACAGCATCAAAACAAATGCACGCAGGCCAGGCGTGGTGGCTCAGGCCTGTAATCTAAGCACTTTGGAGGCCGAGGCAGGCAGATCACCTGAGGTCTGGAGTTCAAGACCAGCCTGACCAATATGGTGAAACCCCGTATTTAAAAAAAAGAAAAGAAAAAACAAAACAGAACAAACAAACACAACAAAACAAGACAAAAAACTCTACAGCTAACAGTACTCTGAATGGTACAACACTGAATGCTTTCCCCCTAGACTGGGACTAAGAGGGATGCCCAGCTCTGTCGCCCAGGCTGGAGTGGCTGGAGGCTGAGGCAGAAGAATCACTTGAACCCAGGAGGTGGAGGTTGCAGTGAGCCGACATGGCACCACTGCACTCCATCCTGGGTGACAGAGCGAGACTCCGTCTCAAAAATAAAAAAGAGTTGGAAACTCCATGTACACTGACGTAATCTTTACAAATTATATGAATGTATAAAATTATCACATGGTATTAAACTATGTACATCTATTATGCATCATCAATGTGTAAATAGAATTCGCATACTGTATCATTTTTCATTTATGCTTTCCCACATCACACACAGTTTTAGTGAAAACCAAGACAGAGGCCCAGCGTGGTGGCTCACACCTGTCATCCCAGCACTTTGGGAGGCGGAGGTGGGTGGATCACGAGGTCAGGAGATCGAGACCATCCTGGCCAACATGGTGCTGAAACCCCATCTCTAAAAAATAAAATAAAACCAAAACAATATTCATACTACCAT
Source organism: Plecturocebus donacophilus (assembly GCA_004027715.1). NCBI lineage: Eukaryota > Metazoa > Chordata > Mammalia > Primates > Pitheciidae > Plecturocebus > Plecturocebus donacophilus. Next base: position 2,958 of record PVKP010041393.1, on the reverse strand, counting down.
CAACTATATGATTAATTTTTTTTGGCATTTGTTCTCCTCATTTCCCCAACAGCCTCACTTTCCTATTTAAAAATACTTCCCACTGGGCGCAGTGGCTCATACCTGTAATCCCAGCACTTTGGGAGGCCGAGGCAGGCGGATCACAAGGTCAAGACATCAAGACCATCCCGGGGCCGGGCGCGGTGTCTCACACCTGTAATCCAAGCACTTTGGAGGTCCAGGCGAGCGGATCACCTGAGGTCGGGAGTTCATGACCATCCTGGCCAACACGGTGAAACCCTGTCTGTACTAAAAATACAAAAATTAGTTGGGCGTAGTGGCATGCGCCTGTAGTACCAGCTACTCAGGAGGCTGAGGCAGGAGAATCACCTAAACCCAAGAGGCGGAGGTTGCAGTGAGCTGAGATGACGCCACTGCACTCCAGCCTGGGTGACAGAATGAGACTCCATCTCAAAGAACAAAAGCAAAAAACATGCATCCTACGTCTGCAATGGTCAGACCAGTTAGCCAGCAAAAACTATAGCTCTGGCCAGGCGAGGTGGCTGCCCATAATCCCAGCACTTTGGGAGGCTGAGGTGGGTGAGTCACCTGAGGTCAGGAGTTTGAGACCAGCCTGGCCAACAGGGCAAAACCCCGTCTCTACTAAAAATACCTAAATTAGCTGGGCGTGGTGGTGCGCACGTGTAATCCCAGCTACTGGGGAGGCTGAGGCACAAGAATTGCTCTAACCTGGGAGGCGGAGGTAGCGGTGAGCTGCAATCCACTGCACTCCAGCCTGTGGTCTCAGCTAGTCGGGAGGCTGAGGCAGGAGAATTGATTGAACCTGGGAGGCGGAGGTTGCATTGAGCCAAGATTGTGCTGCTGCACTCCAGCCTGGGCAACAGAGTGAGACGCTATCACAAACACCCCACAACCCCCCACACACCTGTAGTTCTGTCTTCCAACCTTCACTTAATTTTAGTTCCACAAGTAGCTCTGTATTTAATACCACCATTCCTTTTCCCTTTTTTTTTTTTCTCTTTGAGACAAGGCCTCACTGTTGTCCAGGCTGGAGTGCAGTGGCATGATTGTAAGTCACTGCAGCCTGGACATCCTGGGCTCGTGTGATCCTCCCACCTCAGCCTCCCTAGTAGCTGAGACCACAGGTGCACACCACCATAGCTGGCTAATTTTTTAAAAAACTATTTACAGAGGTCAGGGGGTGATGGCTCATGCCAGTAATCCCAGCATTTTGGGAGGCCGAGATGGGCAGATCACCTGAGGTCAGGAGTTGGAGACCAGCCTGGCCAACATGGGGAAACCCTGTCTCGACAAGAAATACAAAAATTAGCTGGGCGTGGTGGTGGGCACCTGTAATCCCAGCTACTTGGGAGGCTGAGGCAGGAGAATCACTTGAACCTGGGAGGCAGACATTGCAGTGAGCCGAGATTGTGCCACTACGCTCCAGCCTGGGTGACAGATGAGACTCCATCTCAAAAAAAAAAAAAAAAAAGAAATTATTTGTAGAAATGGGGTCTCACTGTGTTGCCGAGGCTCATCTTGAACTCCTGTGCTCAAGTGATTCTCCTGCCTCAGCGCTCCACAGTGCCGGGATTAATCACCACCATTCTTTATGTAACTGACTTCTGTCATTTTGTTTGCCTGAAACCTACTTTCTAGCAGATACCCGAGAAAGGGCTCAGCCGGGCACGGTGGCTCACACCTGTAATCGCAGCACCTTGGGAAGCCCAGGTGGGTGGATCACCTGAGGTCAGGAGTTTGAGACCAGCCTGGCTAATGTGGTGAAACCCCATCTCCACTAAAACTACAAATATTAGCTGGGCGTGGTGGCGGGGGCCTGTAATTGGGAGGCTGAGATAGGAGAATCACTTGAACCTGGGAGGCTGAGGTTGTAGTAAGCCAAGATTGTGCCACTGCACTCCAGCCTGGGCAACACAGCAAGACTCCGTCTAAAAAAAAAAAAAAGAAAGAAAGAAAAGAAAGGGCTCATGGGAGCAATCTTCTTTTTTTTTTTGAGACTGAGTATTGCTCTTGTCACCCATGCTGGAGTGCAATGGCACGGTCTCGGCTCACTGCAACCTCTGCCTCCCGGGTTCAAGTGTTTCTCCTGCCTCAGCCTCCTGAGTAGCTGGGATTACAGGTGTGTGCCACCAGGCCTGGAAAATTTCTGTAGTATTAGTAGAGACAGAGTTTCACCACATTAGCCAGGCTGGTCTTAAACTTTTGACCTCAGGTAATCCACCCTTCTCGAAGTGCTGGGATTATAGGTGTGAGCCACCATGCCCAGCCAATCTTCTCTGATTGCTTATATGCTGATAAAAGCTTGTGCTGGTTGTAAAATAATTGATTCACATTTTCTTTCTTTGAGTGTCTTAAATATGTTAGTCAATTTGCTTTCGGCACAAAATATTGCTGTCCAAAAGTCTATTAATAACCTATTTTTTTCCTTTACAAGTCACTTTATGCACCAATCTTTCAACAGAACATTAAAAGAACGAGAGAACAAGTCACGGAGTAGGAGAAATGTTTGTAAAAGACATGTTTAATGACTTCCATATTATCCAAAATATACAAAGACTCTTTGAGAGGCCAAGGCAGGAGGATTGCTTGAGCCTAGGAGTTCAGGAGTGGCCTGGGCAACATAGTGAGACCCCATATCTATAAAATAAAATTTACAAAGAAACAAAATATACAAAGAACAATTAAAACTCATCAGTACAAAAATGAACAGCTTGATTTTAAAATGGGCAAATGCGTAAACAGCACTGTGGGAGGCTGAGGCGGGTGGATCACTTGAGGTCAGGAGTTTGAGACCAGCCTGGCCAACCTGGTGAAACCCCATCTCTACAAAAAATACAAAAATTAGCTGTACATGGTGGGGGGGGCGCCTGTAGTCTCAGCTACTTGGGAGGCTGAGGCAGGAGAATTGATTGAACCTGGGAGATGGAGGTTGTACTG
>PVKP010041392.1:0-18792 GCA_004027715.1 Plecturocebus donacophilus | reverse complement strand
AGGGAGTGAAGGAAGGAAGGAAGGAGAGAAGGAGTGAAGGAGGGAAGGAAGGTAGGAGGGAAAGAAGGAGGGAAGGGTTTGGGACACCAACCAGATCCTCTTTGGGAACAGCAGATGGCAGCTTTCTTGACATGGCTACCAGTGGGAGTTCACAGGACTGAGGCCTCTCATGTCTCCCTGCTCCCACCCAGAGATGCTGCCTGGCACCTCTGCCATCCCCTCTTCACCAGTCATCTGCCTACACAGAAAGAGGCCCTGTGGGTCAACAAGTGATTGAGAAGTGGCCCAAGGTTAAAAAGCCACAGGGCAAGCCTGCGACACTGGAGAACAGAAATGGGATCTGACTCCAGGAGAGTGGGCTCAGCCCTGAGCACGCAGGCGCCTCCCCAGAAGACTGTGTGCTCCCTGTACTTACGCAGGCCAGCCCTCAAACGTGGAGACCGTGAAGAGTGCCATCATAGCAGAGAGGACGTTGTCAAAGTTGAAATCACTGTTTTGCCAGATCCGCTCACGGACCACAGGGCTGTCAACATCCCCATCCTTGTAGAGGATGAAAAGACCCCTGGAGAGGAAAACAGGTGTGGATCGTCTAGCTTCACACATGACAGGTGGAAGCGGCATAAAGTTGGTCACACTGCCCCGATCCCAATTCCAGGCAGGTCACGCTCAGTCCGCCAGCCAGTCACACAGCTGAGCGTAACACCAGCGCTGTTTCTCCTCTCCTTGCCCTGCATTTAATCTACTTTGCGGCTCAAATAACCATTGAATAACTACCAATGCAATGTGTATTCTCCAGAGCAGCCAGCTGGACACCGTGCATCCATTCATTGGTTGATAAAAACCACAGCATGGTGACTGCATCTCATACACAATGGGCTTCGGGCGTGCTCTGAAGGATCTAAGCTCAGCCACAGAGAACTCTGTTAAGTTCTGGGAAACAAGCCCATGTATATTCTCCCTGCATTTTAGTTTTAATCAAATCCCTTTTTCTTCTTACTAATGACACTCCTAATTTTCTTTCCAAAAGAATTCCATTATTTCTGGCAAATTATTTCTCACAGAACTTCATTTCTGGAAGGAACCCAAGAGATAAAGCATAATGTCTTTATTTTACAAATGAAGACACAGAGGCTTCGAGAGAGAAAGGACAGGGTTCCCACGCCACCGCTAGGCTGCTCACCTCCAGGGCTGCCATGCACCCCACAGCCTGCGTGAACAGTGCCTCTGGAGGTGCAGAGACACAGCCAAATTGCAATTGGTACTCTCTGACTGCACCTTCCGCTTAAAAGAAACCCCAAACCAATGTAAGCACACAGTCAGCCAGAGCCCAGTCAGTTACATCTCCAATGGGTGGGGAGACACAGGCCTCTGCAGAGCCTGAAGCTTTAGGAAATGGCTTCCATGACTGCCTTCATGGTCACTGGACATCCTGGAATGGGAGGCATGAGTATTTCCCACCTTGTCTCTCCTCTGCCAGTTCTGGTCTATGGAAGTATGGCCAAGATGTAGGTAACAGGAGCCAGGAGAAAGGAAGTCTGGAAAATGTATCAGAAGAGGAAGCCAGCTCCCAAACACCAGGGAGTTGAGTTTCAAGTTCTGATTTGGGGGAAATCATCAACTTGGCTGTCATGAAAGCTATTTAGGGCATTTCATAATTGTCATTTCATGGTTCCCCAACTCCCGTCATTTATAAATTCTCTACCACAAAAGCCATCTGCCCCTTCTTTTGGGATGACAAAAAGTTTGGAACTAGCTAGAGGTATGGGTTGCACAACAATGCCACTGATACTCTATGCTGAGGCACTGTATGCTGAAAACGGTTGAGTTTTATGTGAATTTCACCTCAGTGAAAAACGAACACCATCTATCCACCCACAGGCCGAGCACACAGGCCTATTTTATTTCATGAGAAAAACTTCTGAAGTTCCAACATGTGTGAATCGTTTAAGTCTTCTATTTGTTCTTCCAAGTTCATCACCTCACTCTCAGGGCGCTCACCTGCATTCTTCAGGGTTACTTTTGGCTTCATCCGTACAGCGATAGAACTTCCCCTGGGTAGAGAACAGACAGGCAGTGAAGTCAATGCAGGCTTCTCCTTAAAGAAATCCACCTGGGCTTTCTGCTCGGAGGCAGTTCCTCTACCTTGAACAACTGGACCCCGATACAGGCAAACATGAACTGGAGGAGGGTGGTGACGATCATGATGTTGCCGATGGTCCGGATGGCCACGAAGACACACTGGACCACGTGCTGTGGAGAGGGCAGAGGGGCGTGACTCTCCTTCGTGATTTTGGCCTTGAGGCGAGCTAATAGCAGCCAGGAGTTTCTATGTTGGCTGGGTGCAGCGGCTCACACCTGGAATCCCAGCACTTTGGGAGGCTGAGGTGGGTGCATCACCTGAGGTCAGGAGTTTGTGACCAGCCTGGCCAACATGGTGAAAACCCATCTCTACTAAAAATACAAAAATTAGCCAGGTGTGGCGACAGGTGCCTGTTACCCCAGCTACTCGGGAGGCTGAGGCAGAGGAATTGCTTGAACCCAGGAGGTGGAGGTTGCAGTGAGCCAAGATCACACCACTGCACTCCAGCCTGGGTGACAGAGCAAGACTCCGTCTTAAAAAAAAAAGAAAAAGAAATGCTACAGGTACACGTGCAGTGCTGCCTAGCACATGGGCCCAAAGGGTCCCCACTGCATAAATGACTGAGGAAAATAGAAACCCAGTAGCCTTTTATATACAGTCTGCACGAAAACTGAAAAACTAAACACAAAGAACTACCAGTAAAAAGGGTAATAAATGAACAATAACTATAAAGAAAAATATCTTCAATTACCAAAAATAAAGAAAATAAATCATACTTTTAAAAATGCCATTAGCACTTGGCATAGGTGGCTGAATTGGTTAGAAAGGTCCTTATCACCCACTTTAAAAATCCATCAGGCCTCAGCTCATCTTTGCCCAGAAGAGCCAGTAATTACAGCCAACCCCAACCCAAGCCAGCCCAGCCTGGAGGAGAGGAATCAAAACCTTAAGTCCTTTTGCTCTGTTGATGGCCCTGAGGGGCCTCAGGACCCTTAAGACCCTCAGGATCTTCACAACGGAGATGGCACTGGATCTAAGGAAGGAGCAGAAAGACGGCAGGCAGAGCGTGTTATAAACAGGCAGGATGCCTTTAGATTCACCATTTCACTGGAGCTTCACTTTAGTATCCCTACACGGTTAGCAGGGGATCCATGTGGTACGAGCTGCTCTCTCTCCACAACTCACAGGTGATCTCTCCTCCCCACCCACACCAAGCAGCACCTCCCAAGCCCAGCCTGTAGCACTCACAAAGGCTCTGACAGGTGCACAGCTAACCTAGGCAGAGACACTACTCATGAACTCGCTTTGCTCTTTCCATTCACTATAAACGCTAGGTAGCTGGCTTTTAGGCTTCATATATTGTTTGTTTTGTTTAAGGTTGGAGGCCTGCTACAGCACTTTGGCACCAGGGTTTCTCTGGCCTTCAACGAGCTCAGAGTCTGGTGGAGAGATGGGCAATCCCAATTCAGTGTGGCACATGACATAGTAAATGCAGTGTGCTCAGCCACGGGAGCACAACCTGTGGGGGCAGTGGGGGAGCCTAGGAAGGACTCTGGGGTGGGGTTGGTGATAGCCAGGTAAGTCTCAAAGGAGGAGCAGGGGTTAGCCAGGATAACAGGGAGGGGGCTCCCGTGCGAGCGAGCAGCACATACAAGGATGCGACACAAGAGAATGCAGCTTTCTGTTGCACCTCAGATGGCTGAGTGTGACCAGAGCACATACTCAGGAAGAAGTGGGCAAGGCTGCAGCTGGAGAGGACATGAACAGCCTGGGGGTGCTCATAGGAGCTACAAAAATGTTAATGCAAATAGCCCTCTAAGCTATGACTACAGGGCTCCCTCAGTGAGAGGCGAGGAGGATAACATAGAGGGTTGTTTCGGCAGAGGTTTTTGGTCTTCCAAGGAAGGTAGGTCTTTTCCACTTCTTTTTAGCTTAGAGGGCATGTGTGTGCAGGTGTGCTCACATGGGGGATATTCTATGTTCAGCACCTGAACAGAAGGGCTCACAGGTCAGCAGGAAAGCAAGGCCACACCTGATACTCTACTGGGGCCTCTGCCCCACACCTCTGGGATGGCAGGCACTACTCAGCAATGGCTGTCCCCACCAGAAATCCCCAAATGCCACAGAAAAGACCTAGGGCCCTGACTTTCAGCCTCAGCTCCCTCCTAGCTGAAAAATTCCAGAGGCCAACTAAAAGGTCCTAGCAGGTTCTATATCCTGAAAATCAAAGGAAGTTCCCAATCCAAGCTGGAAGGACTGAGAGGCCACCTGGCCCCAGCTCCTCCTATATAAAAGGAGAACAGGGTTCCTGAGAGAGGGTACCCTCAAGGCCCTGGAATCAGCCTTTGGAGGAACCAGAACTAGAACCTGGCTTACCTCCCTCCTAGTCAAGACTTCTTTCACCTCAGTTGAAAGCAAATTTCAGAGTAACAAGCTCAACCTAGCAGCAGGCAGACGCGTGCGCGTGCGCACACACACACACACACAAACAAAATAAAACAAGAAAACATGATTGTCTCAATGCTTTCTGAAATGGGAGCAAATTAAATAAACCTATATAACTAAATATAATCATGAAAATGATGCCCAACCTTTATCAATTATGTTAAAAGTCCATACATACACCATTCAGCCCAACAGCTCTGGGTACACACCCCAGAATACTTACTGGATCCCAAATGACACCAGAGACACCCCAACCACCAACATATCCAGCAAATTGAAGTAGTTCCTGCAGAAGGCCCCTTTGTGGAGGAAAGCTCCAAAAGTTGTCATCTAGAAGCAGAATCATGAGTGATTTACCATTTTTTGTCTCCAGAGGAAAAGAAACCTGGGCTCTTTACAAAATCCTGAGGCAAGTATGATTTCGTTAACAAGTGCATATTAGGAATCAAGTGTAACCAATAGGCTGAGCCACTGGATAATTTGTTCAATCAAAAATTTAAAAGGGGCAGCTTATTTTGGATACATTTTAAAAGACGAAACCAATTTACCCTTTCTTATAGAGAACATAGGTTCCAAATATGAATACACTGTTGGCATGTCCAAAGAGCCTGTCTCAAGAAAGGCTCCACACGACTATATTCGTCAAAAGGTTAAGAGCTGCCCAGACAGCCCACTTCCTCACAAAGCGCTGGTTCTGGCCTCTCTGAGGCCCTGATAGAGCCTACCTTGTTTCAATGAAGGCTTCCCAGTGGGGGGATGAATTCAGGGCTCCCAGCCTCTAGGTATCTACATCACTTTTCCATGTAGATCCCTTATTGTTCCTAATGGTCTTTAACGACACATCCGTCTTACACAGCTCCTCTAAGTCTGATTACATGTGCTTAGTGTGGCCAGGCAGCATCTCCCATGAGCTAGTCTCACAGCTCTGTGCTCACCTGCCACATGTATCTGCAGCACTGACTGTGGGTGCTCCAGTGAGATTTCTATTGGTGATAGAAAAAGAGTTTAGCTCCCCAAAGTAAAAACAGCAAAATATATAGAGCTCACTATTTATTTTGAAACAAGAAAGGCTGGAGAAGGCTCAGATAAGTACACTATAAGAGAGGTGGGGGTGGAAAACATTACATTGAACTTTATGAAATTGACAGTGTTCAACCGTTTTTGACCTACAAAAATGGCATTTTCACAGGGCTTAACCAAATAACCAAACAGCCTTCCGAACCTCCCCAAGGCCATGAGGAGCCATCATCTCAGATGTTAGACACTTCTTGGTGAGTCTCCATTTTCTGAATCCTTCTTGTTTTAGCTTATTTTCCATTCTCTAAAATACCTTCAAAATGAAGCATGACTCAGAAGATTTAAGTCAGTGAAGCAGTTCTTCAGAAATTAAAAAGTGACAATCATTTTTTTCCTTTTAAATAATCCTGTGTCTAAGTCTCCCCAAAGCCTATGAGTAACAACATTCATTTAACAACCTAAAAATGTGGAGAGTAAAATAAAACCTCAATTAATCAGGCTAACAGCCTAAGTAGCACATTTCCCCCATTCACTTTGAAAAGAAGTCAAATTCTAAAACTAAGAAGCTGAGGCAGAAGCCGAGCCAGTGAGTGTTCCGGCAGCGCCCCTCCGCCCCCCACCACTGTGCATTCTGCATCCACAGGCCTTCCCACGGAGGCCCTGTCAACAAGAGCTAGTCACTGTCCACTGCATGCCTCTGACTTAGGAGAATTGTCAATCAAACTCATTGGCTTAAAGGCAGGAAAATGAACTCAAATTTTTAGAAGATTTTTAAGAAAGGTATAAACAGAAGTTGGTTGGCTTCATGCTGTTTCATGAATCAAAAAATAAAGCACCAACCTCAAAAAACTAACACTCCCTGACGACATTAATTGAGGTTTCATTTTATGTATGATTTTGTAAAGAGCCCAAGTTCCACAGTAGTCCAATACAAAATACACTGCCTGAGCTGCACACACAAAAATCCCCCAATGGCTTAAAGAAAATCGTGGTTGAAAGTCTTCATTTCCCAGCTTGTCTCCCTGCTAGGAGATGGTTGCCCTGACCGTTCTCATGGGCCTTGTTCTCCCAGAACCACAATGACCCATGCCCTGTGGTCCTTGGCCAGTTTAGGAAAGATTCTTGGAGCTCTGCTGTGGTCTCCAGCACTTTAAGCACATAAGGAATGGGCTACCCATGGAGTAGCCTTCGGTCAGTACACAAACCACATGCAGCAATGGCAACTGTTAGCTCATGCATGGGCAGTACATTTAGGTCACCCTGGCCAAAGGGCCCTCCTCTTGTGTAAATGTAAGCCCATCCATTAAAACAGACAGAAAATACCTTAACACAAATAGACCCAAGTCATCTTGCAAATCCTATTGCAAGAAAATAGTGTTACTATTTTAGGGCCCCAAAAGCATAATGCAGTCAGAGAAATGAAAAGAGAGACATCCTCTTCATAGGATAAATGCTTTTCCTTTGACTTTGGTGACAGAAATGGTGGAAAAAAGTTCACACATAGTGATATACCTGTTATCAGTTAACAAATTCCAGAGGGTATTTTTTTTAAAGGAGCAAAATATAATTATCAACCACTATCATAAAGCCAGAGTAGCTCCTACATGCATTCAAAGGTTAAAAAGAAAGAGCAAAAACAAGTTGGAATGGTCAAGGGGAAAAAAAAATCCTTTGTTTTAAAAAACAAAAAAAACTTAGCTCAACCACAAAAGACAAAAAAAAAAAAAAAGTCAAAAGCACTTCACGCTTCTGTCCTGTGTCTCACACACAGGAGCAGCCCTTAAACACACTGTCAGGTAACCTGTTACCTTTAAAATGATCTCAAATGCAAAAGTACCAGTGAAGACATAGTCTGCGTAACCTAGCATCTGGAAGGCAAACAAAGAAGTGCAACTATTACTGCTACAGCTGCTGTGGAGTATGTGAAGATCAAGGAAAAAGCCATTACCTTCAACAGGATCTCAACAGTAAAGATGGCTGTGAAGGCATAGTCAAAGTAACCCAGTATCTGCAAGGCACAACATGTGGGAGTGAGAAAAAGCACTCAGACAAACTCTGACAACTGTACGCTCACGGGCAGAAACCCCCCATGCAGTCAGAGACCCATCCTCCCAGGAAAACCCTGCCATTGTGGAGGTAAGTGCAGAGCCGCTGGTAAATGCCCACTCTGGTCAGTTACATCATTCCCAAAGAGCGTTTGAGAATCCCAACTTCCTTTAACCACTCACCCCGACTTGCTTCCCAGTCTTGTGTCTTGGACGGGCAGAGAGGCGGATTTCTAAGAGTGCTTTGTTTACAAGCTTTTCTCATCAGAGAGCATTACATCTACAAATGACTTGTGGCACCAGGTAAATTAAAGGCTTATACACATTTTGGATTTTTAATCACATTTCTGGCTGAATTATGTTGCCCTCCATCTGAGCATCCAATGGGTAGAGAAGCATAAAGAGGGCAGTGACATCCATCAGAGCCAGTAGCTTCCACATGTCCCCTTGAATTCCAGCCTGTGCAATCAGGGTGTCATCACCCTTCCCCACCCATGCGCTAAGTCTGCAAGGGAGGGTTTTACAGACTGCCTTCCTCCTGTCCATTGTTCTGCATCTAACACTGCTCTCTCTAAACTCAGGTGTTTTTTTAAACCTTGCTGGGCCTACTCAAATAACAGACTGACTTGGCCTTTGAATTTTCAGTCCAGGCAACTCTATCTGCATTTGTGCCAATACCATCTATTATCCCATCAACCAAGGCCTGCTAGCCCTGTCTGAGGTCCCTGCTTCTCCTCAGAGCTGTGGAGGCAAACGCGCCAGCAGCAAGAAGTCTGACCACCAAGAAAGCTACTCACAGGGAGCTTCTGACCACAGCATCCTTATCTGCAAAGGTGAGCTGGTCTTGGCCACTAATCTTCATGACAACTATGATCTATGGGTTTGAAAGAACTGAAGAGAGTAGAGCTGGAAGGGACTGTGGAGACCACCCTTGCCTAATCCTTTAACGGATATTAGAGGAGCTGGGAGCAGGGAATGGACACACGTGCAGGCCACACAGCCAGTCACAAGCACTGCAGGGCAAGGAGTAGGCCTGGGGGACGCCAGTGGAGAGCCACAGGACTGAGCTGTTGTAGGTATGGGAGTCACCTGGGGGCTGTGTCACAATAAGGTGAGGACCTCTGCTTCAAGCCCAGTCTCTCTCTTCAGAGGGTATTCATTTTCCAAACTGTTTCTGGTTTTGGACTTACACATTCTATGTGAGCACTCCTGTGTAACTGAGTTTCTTGGCCAGGCTATGAAAGGTATCTTCCAGGGCACTACCAGGCCTCTGCCACCTTCCCCTTACTCCTTCCTGGGTCACAGTGGGAATATTAATGTGGAAAACATCTAGTAGCCCAGAAAGAAGACACACTAGCCTACAAGTCTATAAGGCAACCTGGCGCCCAGGGCAGAAGTTGAGATTTAAGCTGTTTTTGTCCTCACTCTGCTTGCATTCTCTCTCTTTTTAAAACTAAGAATTCAGCCAAGGTTAAAAAACATACAAAACACTGCAGAATCTCAAAAGCAATACACATACACATATGTACATCTATTTAAGCAGAAAGATAACATTTTTGGTTTGGGTAAGGCAGCAGGGAAATAAACTTATGGAGAAGCAATTATAATTATAAAAATAAGATATGAAGCCCCCATGTAAATTAACTCCTTGTCAATGTGTATTCTAGACTAGCTCCTGACCTAGTTCGTCACCTAATGCTGTTTTTTTCTCTCAAACACAGCCCTTGTGTCCTTTGTTTATGATGGAATGAAATGACACAGAGGTCTTTCTTCTATTGGGGCATCTAGACCACCTCTCTAACAAAACCCTAATCTGTGAGGAGAGATTGAGAAAGGCCCAGTACCTTCCTCTTTACACCGAAATTAACACGCACCATGGGGAAAGCACTTTTCCCTTCACATCAGAGTGCGTGTTTCATACATCCGATAGATGGGGCTTGCCAGGCTCCAGAAATGGGAAGCAGCATCATGAGGCTTGGACGTCCCGACAGAGTCCTAGGGCCACAGATCTGCTGGTGTGTCTTAACCCTAAAATCTCTAACAATCTGATGCTCAGAAAAAGGCACCCACCAGCATGCCAGGGACACCTGATGAGCTTGCACACTCAGCGGCCTCCCTCTGCTGGTCGGGTTTCTTGGTAATAACCTGAAACTGCACAATAATATCTAGGACTGAGCATCAACGGGTTGCTGCTTCTAGCTGTCTAGCCTTTGAATGGTCCTCAGTGCTGAGTAAGCTGCACAGTTAAGGAGGGGCTGCTGAGGCAAGAACCAATTTAGGTGCAAGTTTCCTTCCAACATAGACATAGTGGGCAGGCACCATCCCTAAGTTACAAAACTGATGACTAACAGAAAACCCTTGAATTGCTTGTACTTTTGTTTGTCTGAGACAGAGTTTCACTCTTGTCACTGAGGCTGGAATGCAATGGCAAGATCTCGGCTCACTGCAACCTCCACCTCCCGGGTTCAAGCAATTCTCCTGCCTCAGCCTCCTGTGTAACTGGGATCATAGGTGCACACCACCACGTCCATCTAATTTTTGTATTTTTAGTAGAGACGGAGTTTCACCATGTTGGCCAGGCTGGTCTTGAACTCCTGACCTCAAGTGATCTGCCTGATTCAGCCTCCCAAAGTACTGGGATTACTTTGTAATCCCAGCACGCCTGGCCCCTCAACTTGTTTTCTTAGTATAGTCCGTATCCATGAGGGATTGTTCCCAGGACCCTCTCATTTCCCAAAATCTCAAGTCTCTGATATAAAATGGTGTAGTGTTTGCATATAATCTACGCACATCCTCCTGTAGACCTTAGATCATCTCTAGATTTCATGACATGCAAATCATTTAGAAAAAATCTGCACAAATTCAGTACATTTTCTCCCCCACATATTTTTTTTCCCTTTTCTCTCTTTTTTTTTTTTATTAGACAGAGTATCACTTATTCTATTGCTCAGGCTAGAGTGCAGTGGTGTGATCTTGGCTCACTGCTGCAAACTCTGTCTCCAGGGTTCAAGTGATTCTTATGCCTCAGCCTCCCAAGTAGTTGGGACTACAGGTGTGCACCACCACACCTGGCCTTTTTGTATCTTTAGTAGAGGTAGGGTTCCACCATGTTGGCCAGGCTGGTCTCAAACTCCTGACCTCAAGTGATCCACCTGCCTCGGCCTCCCAAAGTGCTAGGATTACAGGTGTGAGCCACCATGGCTGGCCACTCTCAGATATTTTCTATCTGTGGTTGACTGAATCCTTGGATGCCAAACCCATGGAGACAGAGGGTTAACTGAATAACCACCTCTGCCACACCAAAATCTAGAGTTCTTTTTGTTTGTTTGCTTTTTTATAGACAGAGTTTCGCTGTCACCTAGGTCACAATACAGTGGTGTGAGCACAGCTCCCTGCAGGCTCAGCCTCCTGTGCTCAAGCAATCCTCCTGCCTCCCAAGTAGCAGGGACAGGCATGCTACTGTCCCTGAGTGGCTAATTTTTAAATTTTTATATAGATGAGGTCTCACTATGTTGCCTAGATTAGTCTTGAACTCCTGGGCTCAAGTGATTCTACTGCCTTGGCCTCCCAAAATGCTGGGATAATAGGTATGAGCCACCACGTCCAGCCAATTAATAATTCTTCATGTATTCCTAATTCTGCCAATGAAAAGTAATATTGTAAACAGCCAAGTTAACATGCTTAAGGGTCAAAGTGGCTCTGCCTAGTGCACTCTTGAAATTATTCAAACTTAATATTGGCTCTCTGGGGCCAAAGTCAGCACTTTCTTTGGAAATACTTGTGTAATATGTAACATAACCACATATTTTATAATAAATCTTCCCAGAGAAGAAACGTTTTCATATTCATTATATATTCTTTTTTTTTCCTTTGAGACAAAGTCTCATTGTGTCACTGAGGCTGGACTGCAGTGGTGCAAACATGGCTCGCTGCAGCTTCGACCTGCTGGGCCCCAGTGATTCTCCTGCCTCAGCCTCCTGAGTAGCTGGGACTGCAGGTGTGTGCTATCACATTCAGCAATTTTTTTTATTTTTTATAGAGATGAGGTCTCACTACGTTGCCCGGGCCAGTCTTGAACTCCCATTCTTAAGCGATCCTCCCCCTCAATCTCTTAAAGTACTGGCATTACAGGTGTGAGACATGGCACCTGGCCTAGAGTTCTCCTCCACTGAACACCTCAACTCGACATCCCATCATCTCCCTAAGTTGTATTTCCCCTCAGTCGTGGAGCCAAGCAGCTTGTCTACATGACATAGGAATCCTGCCCCCAACCCTGAATGAGAGAGCCTGGCATGTGGCATGCCTGGTTTGAATTCTGCTTCCTGCCATGTGCTTCCACAAGGCATGACTCTCAAAACTGGGGTTAGTATGAACCTGAGCAGGGAGGGAAAGGAGGACTTAAATGTCAGCAACAGGGAACAAAGAGGAGGAGAAGTAGACTACCTGGATTCACTGACATTTCCTGCGGAGTATTTAAGATGAAGTTCTAAATTAATGATTCCATTCAGATTTACCCAGCTAAAACACAAGCTCCATGGCACTTACAAACCAGAAACATCCAACTCCCCCAGGTGAGGGAAAGACATACTCTAGCCATCGCCATGAGGGCCTCCACAGCTTCCATCTCCACAGTGGTCTCTGCCTGAGAGAGGCCAGTGCCATCCCAGGGCGAGCCCCACCCAGGGACTTACTGTGTTCCGGAAGGAGTGGCTGCGGATGGGGTCCTCTGCAGCTAGGGCAGCGCTGCTCAGCATGATGAAGACAAGGATGAGGTTGGTGAAGATGTGGTGGTTGATGAGCTTGTGGCAGCCCACGCGGATCCTACAGGGAAAAGCCGCTGCTTGGAAACAGTCCCAGATGGAGTGGAAAGAACTGTGTCCTTAAGAGTGTGGGGCCACTGCAGCAGAACACCAGGCAGAAGGCAGCTGTCTGCTGTGCCACCCATGCACCCTGCCTGGCACACCTGAGCGACCTGTCCATCAGCCCCACGAAGGCCACCAAGAGCGGCCCCTTTGGACTGCACATGGTGTGTCAACTCTGTACTGGGGGTGCCACACAGACCACTCCGCTGAGTCCTTAGAAGTGGAGCTTGTTTTCTTAAAGATGGGGAAACTGAGGCTTACTAAAGAATTCTAAAATGACACTAGTAAGGACCAGGGGGAGATTCGATCCAGGTCTATATGACTGAAGTTTTTCCACTATGACAGGAAGCTCATCTGCTTATCTTCCCTGACCGAGAGGGTGAACTGAGGCCAGACCTGCCCTCAACGGTTCACATAGAAGGAGATGAATCCTGTGCTTGTCCTCTCTGCAGATTTGGTAATAGATGTTATTTTTAAAACTTTTGGAGCTGACTCACAAACAGCCCTCAGAAAGAGAAGGTTGTGAACACACAAGGATCTCATGGCCCAGCATGACAGAGTTCTCACCAAGTCCTGTGGTCTCGTGAAGCAAAGGAGGACAGCTCATGCCCGACACCTGGGCTCAAACAATGGGCCATCAGAACCTCACTGTTGTCCTCAGTGTGCCCTGCACCTGTTAGCAACTATCCTTACCCTTGATGTTTAACTTTAGAATTTAAACATATACATACATATGCATGTATATATACATATACATATATAATGTGTATATATGTATATATTAAATATGTATATTTAAATTCTTAAGTATATATATGTGTATGTGTGTATATATAGAATATGTATGTATATGTTTAAATTCTGAAGTGTGGTGTGTGTGTGTGTGTGTGTATACACAACTATCTGTATTCCTATATTCTATAAGCCTCTTATACAGATAGGTTTTCCTTTGAAAAGATTTTTCCACTTTCAATACTAGAGTCAACTTTATGTGAAGACGATGCCTCACTTCATGTCCTCCCTTTTGGACCTACTTAATACTGGGCATACCCCAGAGGACCTGAAGGTGGTTAGCAGTTAAGTGTGGGGAGAACTTCCAAGCTAGTGAAGAAGGCAGGAGTGCTTTGCAGCTTTGGGTGAAAATAAATCCATTCTCTCAGCATATATACACACAAGGGACTGCAGGTGTCAGCCATATCAGTTTAATAACTTTTTTTTTTAAGGGACACCAAAACAGTGGTGAGCTGTAAAAGCTATCATCACATCTTTGTATCTCTGAGGATGCCAGCAGGCCTTGCTTCCCACCTGTGTCTCCGTAGGGCCAGTGAATTATACAAAGTTGTTCTCTGACAGCCAAGAACTACTTCTGCAATTCTAGAAACCTTTCCAGGAGCCATTTATTCCCTCTGGCATTCCACTCAGCCCCAAATGATTTAAAACCTAGAAACCAGCTAGTAAATAAACTTCTTCCTCTTATAGTACGTGTGAGTCATTACCCTGTTCCTTGTGAGCACCTTATCATTTTAACATAAGAAATGCTATTTTAAGTAGACTATCATAGAGCTGAACTGAATATTTACAACCTATAAAATATCACTGTTCAATATGACTTTATGATTATAAAACTTAATAGGGAAAACGGATCAATGAAGTGGGGGGTCTGTGAGGTTGAGGATGCTATGCAGATCCTGGTCACAAAAATTCTCAACCCTCAAAGCATCCTAACAGAAAATCCACTCGTTCAGAAAAACTCCCATGGCTGGCCGAAGCATGAAACAGCAGAGCAGTGGGCTCCCACTGGCATATGCTGGGGTGGACAAGGCCTTCCCCATTGCTGTCCCTATGCAGGGGTGAAGGCAGGGAGGAGAATCTAGAATGGAGCACCTCCCAGGACCTGGCCACACCCCTGAGAGAAGGAGGCAGTGAGGAAGAGATGAGCTGAGGGCAAGAGCAACAGTGGAGGAGAGAGGGGTTGGAGGGGACTTGGGTGGTGGGGTGCCAGAGACACTCAGGTTCAGAAAGGGCTATGAACCACTTCCCCTCACCCCCCACCTGCCACTCTCAGGTGACCTGTAGGGTCACTGGCAAGGGGCAGCCGTAAGAGACTAGAAGGGGAGTATTTACGGGTTGGTCTTGCTAAGAATGAAGAAAGCGCTCCCTTCAGGGATGGGGGCAATTTTTTCCTTCATGTTCAACTCCGAGATCCTTCGAGGACGGGGTCCGGCAGGAACCTCAGGTTCATCCTCTTCCTCTTCCTCTTCCTCTTCCCCTACTTTAAATGAAATACTCTTTTTATAGGCACGAAATAAAGACTACATATGGGTTTGAATTATTCTCAATTTCACATGCAAATTTGGCTTGAACTTTAACAACGTCTACCTGTCTACACGAATCAAAACCCTCCTGCCCCTTCAGAATATGGACTGAGTGTGTGTTTGTGGGGAGGAGGGCGCGCGCTGAGAAGGGTCTTCATCTGATGAGCATGTTTAGTTTGCGGCAATGAGATTCTCACCAGGGTAAGATCTGACCACAGATGAAAGGTGGTGGTGGCGGGATTCTCACTGCGAACCTCCCAGCACCTGGCTGTTTCCCCAGTAACCTCCTCACTCAGCTTGGCCTGAGAAACTGCATGGGACTTTCAGTCTCAATCAGCTCCTAGGCTCTCAACTCCACAGTCCCACCCATATTAGCCAATAAATGTGCCAGTCAAATGTCAAAGTGTCAACCGAGTGCTAACACCTGGGGGCCTCCTGGACCAGTCTCCCAGCAGAAGCTGGGACTGCCCCGATCCACCTGCACTTTCCCTCCCCATCACCTGGAATTTGGGTGACACATGCTGCCTGTGGCCATGAGAAAAAGGGGAGCTAACTGGTCCCATGGCCTTGGTGGCCTCAGCAGCTCACGTGCACAGTGCTAGGCTGGCTGGCTGCAGACTCAGCAGCTGGCCACAGAGCAGTAGCAAAGCCACACAGCAAAGACAGTGTCTCCAGCCTCCACTACCATACCTGGCACATCGCAAGGTGGGTAGGGGTCCTTGTCTTCATCCTCTTCTCTATAGTCATCAATTGTAACCTAGGATGACAGAGATGTCTTGGGAGGAGGGGTGACTCGGACTTAAATGCACTTCAGAGAGTAAAAGTCACCCTGGTAGTCTAGCATAGGGCATGGATTCCTCCCCAAAGTTGTGCCTGTACATGAGTGTGGAGGGACAGGTATGTGTACCCAGATGGTGATCCTGCTTCAGACGGAAGGCCAGAGGGCAGGTGAGGAGAAGGCTGGTTGAACCCTGACGCAGTCGTGATTAGCCAGCACGGTCCAGGGCTCTGTCTTTGCCCTGTGCCAGCACAGTCACTAATACAGCATGATAATGCGTCTCACACTCCTGCCTTCCTGCCAGTCTGTGATGCCCAAGAAGGCAGGGGCCTGTCTTCTTCATTCCTGAATCCCCAGTGTCTGACACACAATAGCCACTCAGTAAGCACTTATCAACTCGATGAATAAAGAAGGAACACAACAACCAGAGCTGTCATAAATGGGATCAAGTTTGACAGTGTAGCCCTGAGGCCACCTGATCCTGGGATTACCTCTGGAAATAGACATCTACTAAAAATCCCTCATGTTCATACCCACTCAGAAGATGCTAATGTGATCCTGACCATGGGTCAGATCTGACTGCACAATTCCAATAAAGAAAAAATAAGTGGTCAAACCAGTCATTTCTTTATCACACTGGTTTTCTGGTGAAGTATCAGTGCACACAGCTACCTGCCTAAATTCAACCAGAACCCCCCTGGGAAGCCAGGGTCTATATGGTGTGCTATATTCTTCATACCAAAATATTACAAGTACGATACACAAGACACTTCTGCAGTGTAAATGTACATGTATGGAGATACCAACAGAATCCTTTTGAAACAAAAAGGGGAGAAGTATCTCAGAACACATACCTTGTTGTCACTGTTGGCTATCTGGTTGACTTCTGGTTTGTTGTTCTTCTTATTTTCTAGGCTCTCTTTTCTAAAGAGAAGAGAAAAGACCACAAGAAACCAAATAACCACGTTCCTCTGTATAAAAATGCTAATCAGGATTCTGAATCAACAATGCTCCCACGAAGGACAGAATTTAATTAGAAACAACACCAACCACAAGAGCCTAGCACAGCCCAAACTCAGAGCTTCCTGGTAATCTCAATGTGATGGATTCATTACACAGATAATCTTATTAAAATTCTCATCTGAGAGCTAATCAGCATTGAATGCATCATTTATTTTATGACGCCAAAATTATCTGCAGTGATTCTTTAAGCATGGGAACACGTGACTCCCACTCTTGGCTCTGTGGGATGGGAGCCAAGGCCCTGGCTTCTGCCCAAGATTCCATCCATTTTGGTCTGCAGCGCACGGTCAACCATGATCCACAAAGCAGCAAGTTGGAAGGTTGCAGCTGCAGTGAAGCAGGGGTGGTCCTGGCAGGCTGCACCTGTGGCAGGGCTCCCCATGCAACCCCTAGGCAAACACCTCAGGGGAAAATGGGGTTACCTGGCAATCTTTTTCCTTTCCTTTTCTTCTGCTTCTTCTTTCTGAGCAGTGTTCAAACTTTCAGCATCAGCCAAATTGTCTACAGCGATGGCCAAGAAGACGTTCAGTAGAATATCTAATTTGAACTGTTTAAGGGCACAACACACTTCTAAATGCAACTATGTGTGGCCAACAATGGCAAAGCCACACCCCTCTGCATCCTGGAAGGCTGGTAGCAAGTGACTGTCCCAAGTGCTATATTTAAACAGCAAAACCAGAGTACCAGAGCCTTGCTTAAAACAAAACAAAAAAACCTTAAAAACCTGTAAAAGGACAGTCAACAGAAGAAGTAAAATTAAGATTCAGTAAAACCCATGAAAACCTACTAACTTCAACATTTCCAAGTGTATGTGTGTGTCCATAGGTCTACATATCTATACCTATGCTATACATTATATAAAATAATCTATAACATAAACATGGTATAATTAAAAAGTAGTTTGGGTGTTTTTTTTTTTTTTTTTAAACACACACTACAACTACAACATATATATTCAGGGGAGTGCTTTCCAAAATAGATTGCTTCAAAGGTTGCAAGCGATTCAAATGATGATCCCGTTGCACAAGACTGTATGAGACTTGTCTTGTCTCATAACCTTCAGAGGAAGGTTATTCCTCTGAAATAATCTTCGGAGTCTGCAGATAACTCATTCATTCCTTCACTGCACAAACACTGACTGCCTATAGTGTGCCTGACTCACTGCCAGCTGGTGCTGGACTGCTGGGAATAGCCTCACTGCAGTTCAGTCTCTGATCACTGTGACTGAACTTGATTTTTACCATCTCCGGTCCAGGACAAACTGTTTACTGAGGCTCCCTGCAGCTCCAGTTAAAAAACACAACAAAAGGCTAGGTGATTGAACATATTATCGTGTTTTTTTGCTCTTACTGGAACATTGTATACATGGTTTTCCTAAATGTTTTTGTTTTTAACAAGTACTCTGAACAAGGCCCCCAAATCAGAAGATGGCTGTTTCTCACTCACTAGCAGTGAAGTATGTTTTTGAGAAGCACAGAGATGAGAGGGCAGTGAGAAGGATTCCTTCTGTGACGAATGCTTCTCCCTGCCTGATGCCTGGCCATCTGTAGGCAAAACTGCAGGAGCCCAGGGACCCAAGACAGGAGCAGCACAGCACTGTTCCACACACCCTGTGCAGTCTGTCATTTTGGATGAGTTGCTGAACACGTAAACCAACATAACCTAACAAGGAACAGATGATGAGATCTCTGTGAGGGAATTGCAGGCCTGACTACTCATTCACGGCTTTAAACAGGAGACAAACATGAGTGAGTTACACTAAGACTCAAAGAGCCTTAGACGTGCTGGCCTATTTTTTAACTGGAGCTGTAATGAGCCTGAGGAAGCAATTTGTCCTAGGCCGGAGACAGCTTGGTAACGTGAGCATTTCTCTGCTGGGCATGGGGTAATGGCAGTTCAGATAAGGGCTAGTGCTAATACTAGCTGTACTGAGTACTCCCTCCATGATCTCAGCAAAGAAACAATAATCTCTCTACTCTTGCATTGACCCTCAACTCCTTTGGGTAGTAGAAAGCAAATCCAGAGTGATAAGCCACAGGAAGATCTTATAAGCTTGTAACAAACAACTTCCCAGAGAAAAATCCATCATCTGCATTTAGAGGCACTACTCAGACCTGCCTAAAGAGTGGCATGCTCTGGAATTCATCCAAAAAGATCTACCAAGCACCTCCAATGTGCCAGGCACTGTTGTGCGTGCTGGGGGCACACTGGAATATCTATTCTAGTT
>PVKP010041391.1:0-18794 GCA_004027715.1 Plecturocebus donacophilus | reverse complement strand
ATTTGGCGGACCTGTTGGTGCTGTGCATAAGAGGTCTTCCGTATCTGATTATTTCGTTTTTTAGTAAAACCAACACAGAACAGACGAAGCAAGTAACCATCGGTAGTCTTGACATCAACATGAGCTTCAATCATTGTCTGCCATTTTTTGACCATGGAACACATTTTGTCACGGGTAAGATCCATGCCATGGAAGTTAGGCAGTTTTTGCCCTGAACATCTTCAGTAATCAGCTTGAATTTCCTAAATGCAACTTCATCATTCTGCAAATCAGCAAGACTAACTTCAAACACTCGACCCTTGAGGCCATCAGATGCAATTTTGGTTCCTTGGGTCCTGGTGACTAGCGTCTTTCCAATATTTCTTATATTGAACATGGCAGGTGCTTTCACATCATACCAATCTTTCTTAGAAAATGGATCAACCACTTTCTTCTTGGCTCCCTTTTTGCCGCCTTTCGTAAGGCGCTTGTTCTTGCCAACCGCCATGGTGCCACTCGGAGAGCCAAAAGGCAATTTTTTGTATTTTTAGGGGAGATGGAGTTTCACCGTGTTAGCCAGGATGGTCTTGGTCTCCTGACCTCGTAATCCACTCGCCTTGGCCTCCCAAAGTTCTGGGATTACAGGCGTGAGCCATTGCACCTGGCCTATTTATTTATTTTTGAGCTGGAGTCTCACTCTTTCACCCAGTCTGGAGTGCAATGTTGATATCTTGGCTCACTGCAACCCATACCTCCCAGGTTCAAGTAATCCTCCCATCTCAGCCACCAGAGTAGCTAGGATTGGATTACAGGTGTGCTCAAGAGGCTACGGCAACAGGATCACTTGTGTCCAGGATTTCGAGGCTGCAGTGAGACATGATTGTACCACTGCCTTCTGGTCTGAGCAACAGAGTAAGACCCTGTCTCTAAAATGAACACTCACACACCAGAGAACCATGTTTCTTCCTTTTTTTTGAGAAAGAGTTTTGCTTTTGTTGCCCAGGCTGGAGTGCAATGGCATGATCTTGGCTCAGCGCAACCTCCGCCTCCTGGCTTCAAGCAATTCTGCCTTAGCCTCCTGAGTAGCTGGGGTTACAGGCATGTGCCACCACACCCAGCTTATTTTTTATTTTTAGTAAAGACGGGATTTCACCATGTTGGTCAGGCTGGTCTCGGACTCCCAGCCTCAGGTGATCCACCTGCCTCGGCCTCCCAGAGTACTGGGATTACAGGCGTGAGCTACCGTGCCTGTCTGAGAACCATGTTTTATGCAGGATACGGTCAGAAACTAAAATAAATGAATAAAAACATCGAAGTACTGTGAATTCTAGTTTATTCTCTGGTTATGATTAATGTATGACAGAAGGGCAGGAGTTTGAGCTTCACCTTGCTGGGTGAGGTTTAATCTCACACTAAAAAAAGTTTGATAGCTAGATATCACACATACTGTAGACAGCTTATTCTTTGGAAGTAGTATAATTATGCCAGAGGTTTTTCAATTTATGGACTGGAATGTTCTTGAAAAGTACAGACAGTGCATTGCTTAGTGTACTGCTCTTCATGCCAGTGTCATGTTCTACCTAAATTATTGGTTGTTTACTAAACAGTACTCATGTAAGTGGTTATGTCCTCAGAGGAAATACTTCTGTTATTGAGAAGTCTTTAATTTTCTAAAGTTATCACCTCATAAACAGTGATTTGGAGAGATACCTGTTTATTTTGCTTAATAAACTTTTCTGACTGGAAGCCAGCTACAGCTTTCTGGACTCACAGGTGAGCAGTTATGCCTATTTAATAGTCTGTTAGAAGGACTCACATCTTTTAAAGTGCATGCCATTCTAATTTTACTTAGAAATTAAAACTAGGGAGGAACCAGACTATATTAGCTTACTTAACTCTCTTTCACTCCTAGTGTAGTCTAAGGGAAGTCTCCCTTGATAGTTCTGCAGTGAACATTCTCAGCTATCTTAGTGGAGAATGTGAAGTAACTGCTACATTCCTTGGCTTATCTCATTGGGATATTTGTAGGGTATACAGGTGAAATCTTCTGCAGTAACGTACTGCATTATATTTGGATGTATTCACTTACATGGTTGTCTTCCCCGCTAGATAGTAGTGTCCTGAGGAAAGGATTCTGTGTTCAGTATTAGCCATCTGCTGTCAGTTCACACATATTGAAAGATTAAAAGTAAGCATTTGCCAGATTTACCAAGCGTTTACTGAGTGCCTGTTGTGTCATCATTTTCTGTGGTGCAGTTTCTATGTCAGGGATTTAATAACGATAAAATAAATGGCTCAAGTAAAACCTAGCTTTTCAGGCCTGTTGAGGTGGCTTATGCCTCTGATAGCACACTGGGGGCCCAGGTGGGTGGATCACTTGAGCCCAGGAGTTCGAGACCAGCCTGGGCAGCATGGCGAAACCCCTTCTCTACTAAAAATACAAAAATTAACTGATTGTGGTGGTACACGCCTGTGTTCCCAGCTACCTGGGGGACTGAGGTGGGAGAAGTGCTTAAGCCTGGGAGGTGGAGGTTGCAGTGAGCTGAGGTCATGCCACTGCTCTCCAGCCTGGGCAACAGAGTGAGACACTGTCTCAAGAACCAAAAACCAAAACCTCTGGGCATGGTGGCTCACTCCTGTAATCCCAGCAGTTTGAGAGGCTGAGGTGGGTGGATCACTTGAGGTCAGGAGTTCGAGACCAACCTGGCCAACATGGTGAAACCCCATCTCTACTAAAAATACAAAAAATAACTGGGCATGATGGCACATGTCTGTAGTGGCAGCTACTTGGAAGCCTGAAGCGGGAGAATCACTTGAAACCGGGAAATGGGTTGCAGTGAGCTGAGGTCACGCCATTGCCCTCCAGCCTGGGTGACAGAGCAAGACTCTGTCTCAAAACAAAACAAAGCACAAAAACAAAAATTAGCCAGGTGTGGTGGTGGGTACCTGTACTCCCAGCTACTTGGGAGGCTGAGCCAGGAGAATCACTTGAACCCAGGAGGCGGAGGTTGCAGTGAGCCGAGATTGTGCCACTGCACTCCAGCCTGGGTGACAGAGCAAGACTCTGTCTCAAAAACAAATAAAACCCCCCAAACTTAGCTTTTCCTTTTTGTGTATTGTAATATTTCACTGTCTTTTGTTTGCTTTTTTGAAAGTAAACTACTGAAAGAAGATTTTAGTTAATATATATTTATTAAATCTAAAATCATGAAGCTGCTTATATTCCCCTTATCTAGCTGAGTTAGTAGATTCTTTTTTTTTTTTTTTTTTTTGCCATTGAGAAAACAGCACTTTCCAGGCATTTAACAAATAGATTCTAAATGAACTCTCCATATAGGTGCTGATTTTCTTTTCAGTGGCTGGGGGCAAGGTGGTGTTGATTACAACCTAAAGAGTAACAGTAGTGTGATTAATATTCTCTTGTGTGTAATGTATTCTCCACACCACAGCATTGAGATACTTTGCAAATCCTCTAATCCGGAGGTTTTTCTGCTTGTGTTTGAAAATGTAGTACAAATGCTTCAGATGTGTGAAGTTTGACTTGAATTTTGTTTTTATAAGTTACATTTTTAACTACTGTATTACACATCAATTCTAAAACACATTTAAATATCCAAAATGGATATATGTGTTGTAGTTTAATTGGTAGAGTTTTTTAATTTTTTAAAATTATGGCATCGTGTAGCTGGTTGTGCCATCTTAGATTTGATGAAAGACTATTTAAAAATCTGTTAAGACTCCCACATTGAGGTAAATATATAATAGATTCAAAATACTGTATTCTACAAACATACTGACATGCGTTCTCATTTATTAACTGAATACTAAGCAGTTGTGATCAATTTAAACTTAAATGTCTTCTACTAAAAAATATATATATTTTTTAAGATGGGGTTTCACCATGTTGGTCAGGCTGGTCTTGAACTCCCGACCTTAGGTGATCTGCCCACCTTGGCCTCTAAAGTGCTTGGATTACAGGCGTGAGCCACTCAGCCTGGCTTGAAATATGTTTTTAATCTCATACAATTTTTTGAAATATTTTAGAGGCTAAAGTTGAAAATTGCTTTATCTGGTAAACCTTCATTTCAGCAAAAATAATATTACCTTCTGATTTTTTGGTGAATTATGTAAATATAGTTTTTAATATTAAATCTAGTTGTATAAATTCACAGTGTATGAATGAGGGATGAATTTTAGTTTTAAAGTTCAGAAAAAAATGTAGCTGGGCATGGTGGCTCACACCTGTAATCTCAGCACTTTGGGAGGCTGAGGCAGGAGGACCCTTTGAGCCTGGGAGTTTGAGAGCAGTCTGGGCAACCTGGCAAGACCTTTTCTCTACAAAAAATTAGCTGGATGTGGCAGTGCCTGCCTGCAGTCCCAGCTACTCTGGAGGCTGAGGTGGAAGGATCTCTTGAGCCCAGGAGTTTGAGTCCGTAGTGAGCCATGATCGCACCACTGCACTTCAGCCATGGCAACAGAGCCCCTGTCTCAAAACAAACACACACACACACGCAGACCCACATGCACACACACCCCAGCATATGCTTTGATATCAATAATTGTGTAATCTTGACATTGTTGACATTAGAGGTGTCAACAAATAGTGTTCTTGAGAGTGGCATTGTAACTGATGTTTTTGAAACAGCCAGTGGGGGTGATTCTGGAAGCTTTCCTGAGCATGGAACTGTGATGGGGCTTATGATTCATATTCATTTCTTTGCTGGATGAATGTTAAAAACCAATAGGATGGCAGACCCACTCAGCAGGGAATTCCACTGAGGATGCCTCGAAGGGAGCAAGGGCATACCATCCAGAGCAAAAGGCAGAGTAAAGTTACCACATGAGGGACTCATGTACTTGAAAAGACGTGACTTTTTTGTGTCCTCAATTTTTTTTTTTTTTTTTTTAAGATGGAGTCTCGCTCTGTAGCCCAGACTGGAGTGTAGTGGCGCGATCTCGGCTTACTGCAACCTCCGCCTCCCGGGTCCCGGTTCAAGCAATTCTCCTACCTCAGCCTCCCAAGTAGCTGGGATTACAGGCACGAGCCACCATGCCCAGCTAAGTTTTGTATTTTTTAGTAGAGACAGGGTTTCACCATGTTGGCCAGGATGGTCTTAAACTCCTCACCTCGTGATCTGCCTGCCTCGGCCTCCCAAAGTTGTCCTCACATATTCTAACAACATTACAAGGCAAAAAGCCTCATTGATTTTGGTTTGTTTCTGACACAGGGTTTCTCTCTGTTGCCCAGGCTGGAGTGCAGTGGTGCCATCTCGTCTCACTGCAACCTCTGCCTCTGGGTTCAAGCGATTGTCCTGCCTCCGCCACCTGAGTAACTGGGATTATAGGCTTTCATCACCATGCCCAGCTAATTGTTTTTTTTTGAGACGGAGTCTTGCTCTGTCGTCAGGCTGGAGTGCAGTGGCACAATCTCGGCTCACTGTAACCTCTTCGTCCTGGGTTCAAGCGATTCTTCCGCCTCAGCCTCCCCAGTAGCTGGGACCACAGGCGCGTACCACCACACCTGGCTAATTTTTTTGTATTTTTTAGTAGAGGCGGGGTTTCACCGTGTTGGCCAGCATGATCTCGATCTCTTGACCTCGTGATCTGCCCACCTCGGCCTCCCAAAGTGCTGGGATTACAGGCATGAGTCACTGCGCTCAGCCCCTAATTGTTGTATTTTTAGTAGAGATGGGGTTTCATGATGTTGGCCAGGCTGGTCTTGAACTCCTGGACTCAGTTGATCCCCCTGCCTTGACCTCCAAAGTGCTACAGGCCTGAGCCACTGCACCTGGCTCGTTTTGTGTGTGTGTGTGTGTGTGTGTGTGTGTGTGTGTGTGTGTGTGTGTGTGTGTGTGTGTGTGTATGTATGTATATATATATATATATAATGTAGTAAAATGGTTACTATAGTAAATCATCTTAGAGTTACCTGTATTTCCTCCCTGTGGCAAGAGCAAAAATCCTGACTATAGCAAGCTCTTAATAACAGTCCTCATGGCTGGGTGCTGGCTCATATCTGTAATCCTAGCACTTTGGGAGGCTGGGGCAGGCAGATCACTTGAGCTCAGGAGATCAAGACCAGCCTGGACAACATGGCAAAAGCTCACAAAGAATACAAAAATTAGCTGGCATGTTTGCATGCGCCTATAGTCCCAACTACTTGGGAGGCCAAGGTGGGAGGATCGCTTGAGCCCAGGTGGGCAAGGCTGCAGTGAGCTTTGATTAAGCCACTGTGCTGTAGCTTGGGCAACAGAGTGAGACTCTGTTGCAAAAAAAAAAAAAAAAAAAAGTCTTCATGCTGTTCCTTAGATCTACAGACTTGTTCATCTCACATACCTGCTACTTTGTATCCCTTGATCTATAGCTCCCTACTTCCTTTCCAGCACAAACCTTTGCAACCACTATTTTATTCCATCTATATTTGATCTCTGTTTCCTTCTCTTAAACTGTTGCCTGAGCTGGGGTGTAGTGGCACCATCTTGGCTCACTGCAACTTCCACCTCCTGAGTTCAAGCAATTCTCCTGCCTCAGCCTCCTGAGTAGCTGGGATTACAGGTGTCTGCCACCATGCCTGGCTTATTTTTTTGTTTTTTTAGTAGAGATGGGGTTTCACTATGTTGGCCAGGCTGGTCTCAAACTCCTGACCTTATGATCCGCCCTCCTTGGCCTCCCAAAGTGTTGGGGTTACAGGTGTTAGCCTCCGCGCCCGCCTTGTTTTCGTTTTTTAAACATTCCTCAGGCCCAATGAATTTAAAAAGTGAGTTGTAGGTTGTCTTTGGTTCCATACTGATGAATATATGAGTGGTTTTATAATGATCAAAATATGTGTGTTGCTATTAGGTCTCCCCTAATCCCCCTCTTTTTTTAAACTTATACACAATTTATATAATTCATGTAGTTTAAAATGAGTTCATATACCATTTTAAATTAAGTGACACAGTTTGCCTGAATGTATACCAATTGACTTCTTAAGTTTTTGCATTGCCAAACATTTTTGTTCAGGTGACTTTTCTACCCCTCACTTTATCTATTGCTGTGTAACAAATCACATCAAAACTTCGTGGCTTCAAACAGGGATTGATTTTCTTCTCATAATATGGAAGTTGACTGGGTGGTTCTGCTGGTTTCACTTAGAGTCACTCATGCGCTTGCATCAGGTGGGGAAGGGAAAGGCCTATTGCCTGGGACGCCTCGTTCCCACTCCCTGCAGCTTCTCCAGGTGGCCAGCTAGAACTTCATCACATTCCGGCGGTGTCAGGGTGGTCAGAATTCTTACATAGTGATTGGCTTCAGAAGGAACAAAAGCAGAAGTTAGCATGCCTCTTACAAGGCAAGTGCCAGAAGTGGCCTAGTATTGCTTCTTCCCTGTTCTTTTTTTTTTTTTTTTTGGTGAGACAGAGTCTCTCACTCTGTTGGCCAGGATTTAGTGCAGTGGTGCAATCTTGGCTCGCTGCAACCTCCGCCTCCTGGGTTTAAGTGATTTTCGTGCCTCAGCCTCCGGAGTAGCTGGGACTATAGGCACGCACCACCACGCCTGGCTGATTTTTTTTTTGTATTTTTAGTAGAGACAGGGTTTCACCATGTTGGCCAGGCTGGTCATGAACTCCTAATGTCAGGTGATCTGCCCACCTAGGCCTCCCAAAGCGCTGGGATTACAGGTGTGAGCCACTGTGCCCGGCTGCTGCTTCCCTAGTCTATTGATAAAACAGGCGGGAAGGCCAGTGCAGCTTCAAGGGGAAGAGGGGTGCACCTGGGTCTGGAGGGTGGTGGATGGCTCACAGGGCTCTGTAGGTGTTCTGCACCCTGTTGTTTTGTCCTGAGGGGGAATTTCAGAAAGTAGAATTTAAGTCAAATCATAATACTTATTCAAAAATTCTTGTATTTTATCAGATTACCTTATCAGCAAGATTTTCAGTGTCACCAATGATGAAAAATACATTTTTTCACAGTTCTGCCAACATTATTTTAGGTTATTTTTAATTTTTATTTTATTTATTTATTTATTTTGAGACAGAGTCTTGCTCTGTTGTTAGGCTGGAGTGTGGTGGCGCAATGTGGGCTCACTGCAATCTCTGCCTTCCGGGTTCAAGCGATTTCCCTATCTCAGCCTCCTGAGTAGCCGGGACTGCAGGTGCGTGCCACCACACCTGGCTAATTTTTTTTTTGTATTTTTAGTAGAGACAGATTTTCACCATATTGGCCAGGATGGTCTCGATCTCCTGATTTCGTGATTCGCCTGCCTCAGCCTCCCAAAGTGCTGGGATGGCATAAGCCACTGCACCCTGTCTTTTTTTTTGATGGGTATGTAATAATAACCTTGTAGTTATTAAATTAGTCATGTGCCACCATGCTCTAGATTGTAAACTTCTTGAGGGCAAAGTTCGTACTCCTCCTGATAACAAGTGCCTAACCTAGTTACTGGCAGCTAGTAGTTGTCAAATGTTTATAATGAGGCAGGCACAGTGGCTCATGTCTGTAATCCCAGCACTTTGGGAGGCTGAGGCGGTTGGATCACCTGAGGTTGGCAGTTCGAGACCAGCCTGACCAACATGGAGAAACCCCTTTCTCTACTAAAAATACAAAAAATTAGCCAGGTGTGGTGGTGCATATCTGTAATCACAGCTATTTGGGAGGCTGAGGCAGGAGAATTGCTTGGACCTGGGAGATGGAGGTTACGGTGAACCAAGATGGTGCCATTGTACTCCAGCTTGGGCAACAAGAGTGAAACTCAGTCTCAAAAAAAAAAAAAAAATGTTTATTGAGTGAAGGAATGAATAGTGTAAAAGGGAATGGATGACAAAATATAGGTCATTTGATATTTTGCTGCCTAATGTGTTTTTGTAATTTTATCATTCCTTTAAGGAAAATAAGTTAAATCCAAATACATATTTGAGTTTCAAATTTCTGAAAAACTGGAAAATATCATAGAGAGCTTTTGGCTGGGTCCAGTGGCTCACACCTGTAATTCTAGCACTTTGGATTGCTGAGGCAGGCAGGTCACTTGAGGCCAGGAGTTTGAGATCAGTCTTGGCCGCATGGCAAAACCCCATCTTTACTAAAAATAACAAAAATTAGCCAGGTGTGGTGGTGCACACATGTAATCCCAGCTACTTGGGAGGCTGAGGCACGAGAATCACTTGAACCCAGGAAGCGGAGACTGCAGTGAGCTGAGAATGCCCCACTGCACTCTAGCCTGGGTGACAGAGCAAGACTCTGTCTAAAAAAAAAAAAAAAAAAAAAACAGAAAAGCTGGCTGTGGTGGCTCACTCTTGTAATTCAGCGCTTTGAGAGGCCGAGGTGGGTGGATTATCTGAGGTCAGGAGTTCGAGACCAGCTCAGCCAATAGAGTGAAATCCTGTCTCTACCAAAAATACAAAAATTAGGTGTGATGGTGCGTGCCCTGTAGTTCCAGCTACTGGGGAGGCTGAGGCAGAAGAATCGCTTGAACCCTGGAGGCAGAGGTTGCAGTGAGCAGAATGAGCGCCTTTAGTCCTAGCTACTCAGGAGGTTGAGGAGGGAGGATCACTCGATCCCAGGAAGTTGAGGCTATATTGAGCTATGATTGCGCGTCTGCACTCTAGGTGATAGAGTGAGACCCTGCCTTGGGAAAGATATAAAAAAGATCAGCTTAGGGTGTGTTTTGTCAAAATTGCTCCCACAGTTGGTTAAGATGTGTTCCTTATGAGATCTGCATGAATTAGGGGCAGTGGTGCTGGAAGCTAGTCAAGTGAGTGCCATGCAGGCCTCACTAGGTTCCCTGTGGAGGCTGGAAGGATAAGGTACAGGCTTTGGCTTTGAAACCCAGGTTTCAGCCCTGACCCTCCCACTCACTCTCCATGTTGTTAGATTGAGCCATTTCTCAATATGAAATTGCCATTTCTATTGGTTAAAAAGATGCCTGAATTTCAGCAGTTTCATAAGGATTAACATAATATATTCCTCAATTTTCTTATAGTATAATGGTCATGTTAACAAGGTGAGACTGAATGAGAAACTTCTGCCTCTAAAGTTTGTAGCAAATGTCTGTCACGTAGGAAGTGCTCAATAAATACCTTATTTTTAACCAACTCAGCGGGTTTGAGGGGAACTCAGAACTCCCCCAGTAGGGAGGGAACCAGAGGTACAATTACAGGTGGGACTTGTGATGAGTTCTACCTTAACAAGATGTACCCTCAGGGACTACAGAATGTGAACACTGTCTTCAGAGAGACTGAGAGCCATGCATCTGAGAGCACTCTGCAGAGGTCAGGTGAGCAGCCTCAGCACCCCACAAGCTGGATGTGAATCCCCGGAGGTTCCAGTCATCCCACTGCCTATGTGCCCCCAGACACCCTCTTCCTTAATCCCACAGATACCCTGGGCAGCAGGGAAGGGGACTGGGACCTTTGGCACACCTGGATGTTTATGAGAACCAGCTGTGGGGTTAGAAAATAAATAAGGTGGAAAGCATTTATTCTATTCCTGCAGGTGTTTTACTTTAATTTTTGAGTAGCCTGATCACTCATCTGGTCAAGTAGTGTAAAAGAGTGTGTGGCTGGCTGGGTGTGGTGGCTCACACCTGTAATCCTAGCACTTTGGGAGGCTGAGGCAGGCAGATTGCCTGAGCTCAGGAGTTTGAGACCAGCCAGCCAACGTGGTGAAACTCCAGCTCTACTAAAAATACAAAGTTTAGCTGGGTGTGGTGGCATGTGCCTGTAGTCCCAGCTACTCGGGAGGCTGAGGCAGAAGAATCGCTTGAACCCGGGAGTTGGAGGTTGCAGTGAGCTGAGATTGCACCACTGCACTCCAGCCTGGGCAACAGAGGGAAACTGTTTCTCAAAAAAAAAAAAAAAAAAAAAGAAAAGAAAAAAAGAAAAGTGGCAAAATTTCTGCTCCTGTCCACTAACAAGACTAATATTTAAAAATATCTATTTAAAGTTCTATTTTTGCTTTTTCCCTGTCAACTTAAAAAAGGTCAAAGGTTTATGAATTAGGAAAATCTGTTTGTGGTAAGCACAGCATGATGAGACTCATTCTCCTAGTATTTGGCAGTCTTCATGCTATGTTTTGGATATCATGGCGCATTTGAAGGCAAGTAACTCGGTATCATAACTTTCAGATTAAAAACTGGAAGCATGTTTTCCAGTATGTTTGCATGCAGGGTTTTGTTTCTGAAAATTACTACTAATTTTGGCCTTATCTCTCATGAGTGGAGGTTCATTGTGATGTACTAACTAGGAGACTGGATTAGTGGGAAACCTGGAGACTTGGATTCTCAGCTTGTTTTGGCAACTCACTAGTAGTTCTGTAAGTTTTAGGTTATTGCCTAATGCAAGAGATCCAAGGGCAGCGCATGCATGCTGCAACTTTTGTGGAGCGACAGCCCCACCTTGTGGCTTTTCTTCTCTTGACAGGCATTAGTGGTTGGTTAAATAAAACCACAGTGCCCTAGCCCAGAATTTGAAAACAGCTCACTGTTTTGTTTTTGAGTCTTAATGCTTTTTTGAATTTTAAACTTTTTTTTTTTTTTGAGACAGGGTCTCACTCTGTCACCTGGGCTGAAGTGCAGTGGTGTGATCTCGGCTCACTGCACCTCAACCTCTCAGGCTTAAGCGATCCTCCCACTGCAGCCTCCCTAGTACCTGGGCCTACAGTTGAGCATCACCACACCTGGCTGATTTTTGTATTTTTTGTAGAGATGGAGTTTTGCCATGTTGCCCAGGGTGGTCTCGAACTCCTGGTCTCAAGGGATCCTCCGACCTCGGCCTCCCGAGTAGCTGAGACTACAGGTGTGCATCACTATGCTTCACTAATTTTTAAAATTTTTGTAGAGACAAGGTCTTGCTATGTTGCCAGGCTGGTCTCAAAACTCTTGGCCTAAAGTAATCCTGCCTTGGTCTCCCAAGGTGCTGGGATTATGGCTATGAGCCAGCATGCCCAATGTGAGTCTCATACTTTAAAAACAAAAAGCTACAATAACTCTTTAAATATTGGTATTGCCAATAATTTATCTGTTAATCTTTGAACGATTTTCCCAAAGTGCTATATAAGAGAGATGGTGACAAGTTTAGCAATAACTAGATTTGTCACTTTTATGGCACTTATGTAATAGGAAACATTAGTTTTACATTGTTTACTTTGTGGTTTTGGATGCCAGTAAAGGTCACCTCACTGAATTGGTTATAAAAAGGAAGCAAAGAAATTCAGCACAAATTTAAAATTATTGTTGGGGGAATGACTTAATAATGGCAAGGGTAACCAAGCTTGTTTAAAGTTATTTTAAAAAGCTCTTCAAGAGAGTATATTGGAGGTCATAACGACACAGTACAGTAAAATAAAAAAGTAGTTGTCCCAGGGTTACATAAATAGAAACTTAGACCTTAGGATAAAGTTTCCAGGGGCCACCCTAGACGAATTTATAAAGAGCTTTTATTTTCAACAACTTAGATGGAGGTACATAGAAGTTTTATAACATTCTATTTAATGTGGACACTGAAATGATCATAGTCAACATTGTAAGCATTTGAGATGGGTTACCTTGTCTAATTTTCACAGTGATCCGGTGAGGTAGGGATTATTGTTATCCCACTTCTACAGATGAGAAAACTGTGTTGGGGTCACAGGTCAGGTGGGCAGCAGAGCTGGAGCTGAACTCAGGTAGTCTGATATGCGTGCTCACACTACCAGGCTATGCTGCCAGTGTAGCTTGTAGTGCTGTGCCACTTAGTGGTGAAAAGGGTTGCTGTGGTCTAGAAACTGGATTTTAATACTGGATCTGCCATTTATAGCTGTGTGACCTTGAGGAGGTCACATCACTTAGTTTCAGGTACTTTCAGGACTAAATGGGAAAATTTATTTAAAATAGCACATAATACTTGTTAAACAAATGGCTATTAACAGTTATAGTAATTGTAATGACTATTTCTCAGTGGGAGAGAGAAGCTGCACAAAATTACGTTTGCTTTTAAGGAAATGTTTTTTTTTCTGCCTTATAATTGTGTGTATATGAGAGGGAGAGAGAGGGGATTCTGAGGGTATTTACATATTTTTCACAAACTTGTGTGATGAGGTTAGAGGATGTTTTATGTTAGATGCTGTGGTGGGCATGGAAGACCACAGTGTTCATCCTTTGGTAGAGAGGCCCGGTCAGTAATTCTAGGACAGGTTGTGGAGAATTGGGGGAATTGTGGTTGGATTCCACGGATTGGCGTTTGGAATGATGGCAAAGACCAGGTTCAGTACAAGTGAAGGAGTGGGAACTGTTCTAGGCAGAGAGATTTCTGTGTTAAGATTTTAGAAATAGCCGGGCGCGGTGGCTCACGCCTGTAATCCCAGCACTTTGGGAGGCCGAGGCGGGTGGATCACCTGAGGTCAGGAGTTTGAAACCAGCCTCGCTAACATGGTGAAACCCCTTTTCTACTAAAAATACAAAAAATTAGCCAGGCATGGTGGTGCACGCCTGTAGTGCTTGTAATCCCAGCTACTCAGGAGGCTGAGACAGAATTGCTTGAACCCGGGAGGCGGAGGTTACAGTGATCTGAGATCATGCCATTACACTCTAGCTTGGGCAACAAGAGTGAAACGCCGTCTCAAAAAAAAAATTTTTTTAGAAATAAAATAAGGAGTGATAAAATCTGAAAGGGTAGAAACATGTATGGCATGAAGTGGAGATGTGAGAAGGGTTAGCGGATTACAAAAAATTTGCTAGGTCAGGCAAGGAGGTGAAGGAGAAATATCAGGAGATTTGTCCTCGAATCTAGTAGCTCCCCAAGTGTTCCTTAACTGATGGTGCTGACTTGGCGGAAGTAGGGCCTCGTTGGTTAGGGACCGAAGGAGAAAGGCAGCCTGGGGACTGAGTGGGACTGCTTCAGCATTCTAAAAGACAGCACTTTCTGGTGCATTCCTAAGAGGGAACATAATTTTACTCTTTAAAAACCATTAGAGAGTATACATTAATTAACTTTGACTTTTATGAACTTTCTGGTCATGTCTATTTATTTGATGCAGAGTCCTTGGCTGGAACAGAAACCTCAAGAAGGGAAAATGTTCACTTGTAATGATTTCCTTATGATTGATTGACTTATGTCAGTATAAAATTGATTAGAAATTTATATACACATTCTGTACTGCTGTTAATGTTTGGTACAGTGCTTTCTTTAGTGTTTTCATTTTGAGGGGTTGTTAGATTCAGCATTTTCTGGAGCAGAATGCTTTTTTTTTTAAATTAATTTTTTTTTTTTTAGTAGAGCAGAATACTTTTTAAAGGGGATTTTGTCTTTTTGGGAAATAATTTATAAAGGTTAATTTGGAAAAAACAATTTAAATATGTGTAGCTCTTATAATTATGAGCTTTTTACATTGACACTGACGTTCTTTTGTATAGGAGTTAAAGTTCCCCGTAATTTTCGCTTGTTGGAAGAACTTGAAGAAGGACAAAAAGGAGTAGGCGATGGTACGGTTAGCTGGGGCCTTGAAGATGATGAAGATATGACACTTACAAGGTGGACAGGCATGATTATTGGGCCACCAAGGGTCAGTGCTATAAATTATATTTTTTCTATTAATATTTATGTTACTTTAGAGTAAGTAATTTTATACTGTCGATATTAAACAATTATGATAACTTCTAAAATAGTTCTTTTTATTTATTTTGTTTACATTTACTGATGCTTCCTATGTGCAGGGTATAATGCTTGATTATCTAGAGGATTGGGGGGGAGGAAGGTTGATGTGGTCATTGTCATCAAAGTTTTGCAGTTTAGTAAAGGAGAAAAATCAGTACAAATGACAGATTCTAAATATGACAGAGCAAGTTCACTACGGGACTTTAGAATATGTTTCTTCTAGCTGGAATAATTGAGGAAGGCTGAACAGTGGAGGAAGTTGCCTTTGGAGTGAGCCCTAAAGGACTGACTAGTAGGATTTCAGAAGGTGGTGATGGGGATGGAGAACATTCCAGATAGAGAGGAGAAAAGGTGAGGAAATGGAGGGGATTTGGGGGAGAGCAGTCATTTTGATATAACCTGTTACTAACCTCTTGTGTGTAACTGAGGGTTTCTTGGTTTGCATTGAGTGCACGTTGCTTTTGCCCTCTGACACTCCACATGGCGTAGAAATGCTATAGGCCTCGGTTTCTTCATCTATAAGAAGTCTATGATTCTTACATTTTTTTCTAGTGTGGTTGGCAACTGGCCCATTGTACTTTGTCCTTAGGTCTTCCTTGGGTTTATGAAGTTTTATTTTTACTCAAAATCTTTTTTTCTAGCTTGGGATTTTTTTTTTTTTTTTCACACTGAATTCCTTACATAATGGTCCCATCCACTGCACTCTCTGCAGTGAGTCTTTGAAATGTGTATTCTGTAATGTTTTCGGCTTGTTGGAAAGAGCATACATTTGAAAGGTTAAGTCTTTGGTTTTGCATACATTTGAAAGGTTAAGTCTTTGGTTTTGCATACTGGTTGCTACCTTGAGAGCATTTCAGCTGTTTTGCTCTTGGGTAGAGTTTAGAGTTCCTATTGATTATTATTTATTATTATTTTTGAGACAGTGTCTTGTTCATTCGCCCTGGCTGGAGTGCAGTGGTGTGATCTTGGCTCACTGCAACCTCAGCCTCCTGGGCTCAAGCGAGTCTTCCACTTCAGCTTCCTGAGGATCTGGGACTACAGGTGTGTGCCACCACTTCTGGCTAATATTTGTAGTTTTTGTAGAGATGGGATTTTACCATGTAGCCAGACTGGTCTTGAAGTCCTGGCCTCAAGTGATCCACCTGACTTGGCCTCCCAAAATGCTGGGATTATAGGTGTGAACCACTGCGCTCAGCCACTCTGGTTATTATAAAAGAAAAATGTATCAGGTAATTAGCAACATTAATGGTAGAGAATGAATTAGTGTGTGTTTTACATTGTTTTCTGGTGTTCCTTTGCAAAATTCATGCACACTCCCAAACTGATAGGCTTCCTGTTTCCTCCCTTGCTCTGTTTTTTCCTAAAGACATTTGAGGGAGAACATATAATATCGATAAATAGAATTCCTTATAACTTGGTGTGTATAATGAAAGCCTTGAGTATCACTGCCGGTGAACATTATTACCATGGTTTGTTTGGTTTAAAAAGTGCTTATAATTGATGAACATTCTGACTTACTGATTGGAAGATTTAACAGTCAGAACTTGGTGGAATATAAATTAGCAATTATTTAGATTTGTTTTTTTCTCCAACCACTGCCTGTAAACTTTATTTTTGAGACAGAGACTTATTTTGTTTTGTTTTGTTTTTTTTTTTTGGAGACAGAGACTTGCTCTGTCACCCAGGCTGAAGTGCAGTTGCCCATTCTTGGCGTACTGCAACCTCTGCCACCCAGGGTTCAAGTGATTCTTCTGCCTCAGCCTCCCAAGTAGCTGGGATTACAGGCACCTGCCATTAAGTCCAGCTAATTTTTTGTATTTTTAGTAGAGACAGGGTTTCACCATGTTGGCCAGGCTGGTCTTGAACTCCTGACTTCATGATCTGCCTCGGCCTCCCAAAGTGCTGGGATTACAGGTGTGAGCCATCATGCCCGGCCTGCAGACCTTATTCTTTATGAATGTTTTGGAGTTTGTGATAAGTTCATCAGTGGTCTTGTGGGCTGACCCATAACACAGTTCCCAGCTGTAATGGACTGGCTCCTGCTTGGTCTTTCACCTGATTGAGATCCCCACGAGGATGCCCCCAACTAGTTGCCATTCCTGGTGTCACTAAACCTCAGGAAACTTCATCCACTGGGGTGGGGTGAAGGCTGCTTCTCTGCAACTCTCTCCTCACTCAAGGGGCACGGGGCACACAGGCAAGATGCTACTGTGGTCCTCTACTCTGGGTTGTGGTTTTGATGCTGCAGGGGAGAAAAGGTAATAATTTTTCTTCACCTGTCTCAAGCTTAATGGCTGAGGCACTTATAATAAAAGGCAGAAAAAAGCATACAAACTTAAGTTTTACATGACATGGGAGCATTCAGAAAAGAAGACCCAAGGAAAAAGGGAAATGTATTTTGTTTTTTTTTTGAGATGGAATTTTGATCTTGTTGCCCAGGCTGGAGTGCAATGACATGATCTCGGCTCACCACAACCTCTGCCTCCCGGGTTCAAGCGATTTTCCTGCCTCAGCCTCCCAAGTAGCTGGGATTACAGGCATGTACTACCACACCCGGCTAATTTTTTGTATTTTGGTAGAGACAGGGTTTCTCCATGTTGGTCAGGCTGGTCTCGAGTTCCCAACCTCAGGTGACCTGCCTGCCTCAGCCTCCCAAAGTGCTGGGATACAGGCATGAGCCACCGCGACTGGCCATGAAACCTGTTTTTTTAATGCTAACTTTGTTGAAGAGTGGACAGTGGTGCAACAGTATGATTGGATCTGATGGTAACATACTAGGTAATAAACTGGGGGAACTTACCAGGGCCTGTTTGTTCAGATTCTTCCTGCGTCTTTGCATTTTATTCCTTTCTTGGTATAAGACAAGACCCCTTTGGAGTGGTTCTCACGACGTACTTCATGGAGAGGTCAGCTAGATTTTAGGGTCTGCTTCAGGGGAGAAGGGGGCAAAGATAGGTAGAAGTAACCTTGCTTCTGCTGTTTTGTCAAGTGCCAAGGTGCCGTCTTTTGGGATAGTATGTCCTGAACCTCATCAGAGACCCCCCATTACTTCCTTTTAGTGCCAGGCAAAGGTGGGACAGTGTGCCCTGCAAAGGCACAGGCTTCTTCTGGAGCTGGCCTCTGCTTACCACCTGATGATCTTCTCCTTTGCATCACCCTCTCTCAGTTCTCTTGAAGGCAGGAGGTCACGGTGGGCATATTCAGTTGCCTTTTCATAAAATAGGCAGGAGTTGCTGTCTTACCACAGTTATTTTCTCTTTAGAAGGTATGATGTTGAGAGCAGTTTTGTCCCCAGGGTAGAGTATCTACAGCCAGGAGAGGAAGAAGACTTTACATTGTTGTTTTTTTTTATTTTTATACTATTACATGGTTGGTTATTATTATTAATTTTTTTATTATTTTAGAAAAAGAGAGAAAAGGAGAAAGAAAGAAACAGCAAAAGAAAGAAAAAAAAAGAATGAAAGAGAGAAAGAAAGAGGAAAAGAGGGAGAGAGAATGGGATTCTTGTTTTATTGCC
Organism: Plecturocebus donacophilus; assembly: GCA_004027715.1. NCBI lineage: Eukaryota > Metazoa > Chordata > Mammalia > Primates > Pitheciidae > Plecturocebus > Plecturocebus donacophilus. The sequence goes on along the minus strand of PVKP010041391.1, from coordinate 695 downwards.
CAGGCTAGAATGCAGTCTAAAAATGGGTATTAAAAACCTCTTTTATGCTAATAATTGTGCTTAACAGTGGAGACAGGAAGGAATAGGGGATGAAAATAACAAATAAGCAGCCAACCAATATTTTATTTAAACCTGTGAAATGCTATGCAATTGCTGAGGGGTGATTTACTTCCAATTATGTGGTCACTTTAAAAATAGGTATAATGTGATACTGAGAAAAATGTATGTTTTTGTGGATTTGGGGAGGAGAGTTCTGTAAATATTTGTTAAGTCTAGTTGTTCCAGGTCTGAGTTCAAGTCCTGGATATCCTTGTTAATTTTCTATCTCATTGATCTGTCTAATATTGACAGTGTAATGTTCAAGTCTCTTACTATTATTGTGTGGGAGTCTAAGTCTCTTTGTAAGTCATTAAGAACTTGCCCTATGTATCTGGGTGCTCCTGTAATGGGTGCGTATACATTTAGGATCGTTAGCTCTTCCTGTTGCATTGATCTTTTCACCACCATGTAATGTCCCTCTTTGTTTCTTATGTTCTTTGTTGTTTTAAAGTCTGTTTTATCAGAGACGAAAATTGCAGCTTCTGGTAATGCTAACTGGCTGTTTTGCCCATTAGTTGATGTAGATTCTTCATTATGGTGATGCTCTTTACCTTTTGGTATGTTTTTGGAATGGCTGATACTGGTTGTTCCCGTCT
>PVKP010041390.1:0-18794 GCA_004027715.1 Plecturocebus donacophilus | reverse complement strand
TTTTTTTTTTTTTTTACTGGAGTCTCACTCTGTCTCCAGGTTGGAGTGCACTGGCATGATCTTGGCTCGTTGCAGCCTCCACCTCCCAGGTTCAAGCCATTCTTCTTCAGCTTCCCAAGTAGCTGGGTCTATAGGTGTGTGCCACCACACCCAGCTAATTTTTGTATTTTTAGTAGAGACAGGCCTTCACCATGTTGGCCAGAATGGTCTTGATCTCTTGACCTCGTGATCTGCCTACCTCGGCCTCCCAAAGTGCTGGGATTACAGGGGTGAGCCACCGCGCCCGGCTAGGAGTTCGTTTCTTATTGGCAAGTCGTTTTGAGTAGAATAACCACCACCCTCTCCCTCCTTCCCCCTACCTTGTCCAACTGCCATTTACATTGAGGCTGAGTTGAAAAAAACAGAGACCCACCAAGACAAGGGGCTCTGTTTGCAATCAGAATTGAGAAGAGAATCCAGGTGTTGGTCCTGGTAGAGTTGTTCTACTAGGGTCTTTCTTATCATGAGCCTGGGTCCTCCCCCCGCTACCCCTCCGACTCTCTGGGTCACTGGCTGCAGCTACTGCCTGGAGCCAGTGGGCTGGAACCCTCCCTCCCTCCTTCCCTCTCAGGCTATAATTACTTGTGCATTTCCTGTCCCCTTCCCAGCTTGTAAAGGCAAGGTAGGGGGTGGGGGGAAGTTCAGGTGCCAGGACAGTGAGGTCACTGGAGGATCCCCTGGGACCTGAAGTCGGGAAGGGAGTGGAAGAGGCCACTAGGCTCTCTGAGGATGTCTCCCAGCCCCTAGAAATGAAGGGCTGCTGTGCGTGGGGAGGCCAGAAAGGTGGGGGTGAAGGTTGCTGAAGTGTAAATGGGGGCAGAGGCACAGAAACAAGGCCTTTCCCTGCCAGGTGGATGTTGGTGACTAGAGGAAACTTAGATTTTTAGTGCTTAGAGGCAGGCGGCCACTCCCTCTTCTGATGACCATCTTTGGGGACCGGGGTGGGGAGGTTTCATTCCATCATGCCTATGTTTGAGAGGCTCTGGGTACCTGTGAAGCTGTACTTCTTACCTCTTGATGCCGCCATTAGCCCAGGGAAGGCTTCCATGAGGGAGCGAGTGCCAGCTGTGAGCATGTATACCCAGGGTGAAGGGATGGGGCCTGAGTCCCCGGAAGACAGCACTGCCAGGTATCGAAGCCAGGCCTCCCTCTTCGAAAGCCAAGGGGAAAACCCATCACCTCCCAGAGGAGAGGTCTGAAGACAACTCTTTCTGTTCCTGCCTAGCCCAGGACAAGAGAAAATGAAAACAGGTTACAGCAGGAGGGCTTGCAGTTGATACAAACTAAGATAAGAAAAGGACTTCACAGCTATGGCAAAGGTGACACTGGAATGGGATGGAAGAACATCTTTGGAAAATAGCAGGGGGAGGTGAGATCTTGTCTGGTGTCCAGAGGCAGGGGCAAGATCAGGGTGACGTCTGGTGGTTCTGCTGGCTCAAGGAAGTCTGAGATGATTCTCTTTATGTGATTGCTTTGGGGGAAGTGGCCCTATTTTGTAACTCGAAGAACACATTTTCATCCAACCTGTCCAAACCATGGTAGGAGCTAATAGTAATACAGTGCTTATGTGCCAGACATTATTGTAAGAGGTTTGCCTTTATCATATCAAATAATTCTTGCTGGGTACGGTGGCTCATGCCTGCAAACCCAACACTTTGGGAGGCCGAAGTTGGTGGATAACCTGAGGTCAAGAGTTCAAGACTAGCCTGGCCACCATGGTGAAACCCCGTCTCTACTAAAAATAAAAAAATTAGCAGGGCATGATGGTGGGTGCCTGTAATCCCTGCCACTCCGGAGGCTGAGGTAGGAGGCTGAGGTTTGCAGTGAGCTGAGACTGCACCATTGCACTCCAGTCTGGGTGACAAGAGCAAAACTCTGCCTCAAATAATAATAATAATAATTCTCACAACAGCCTTGTGAGATAGGTACTAATGTCATCATCCCCATTTTATAGATGTTAAAACGAAGGCACAGAGAGGTTAAGTGACAGGTTCAGAGTTACACAGCCAATAAGTGGCAAAGCTGGGCTTTGGTCCCAGGCAAACTGGCTGCAGAATCCAAGCTCATAACCATATAACCACCACGCTGCACTTCTCTCTTGCTACAAATAGTAACACTGACACCCTTAAGGCATCACCCCACCCCGTGCACCCTTCCCCTGTCCCATCACACGTAGCCCTGGCCTGAGACCTTAGCTGTGACCCAAGGGAACTGGTCCGACAGGTCTTCAGGCTGTCTGGCTCTGTGCCTGTCTCTCCAGCCCGGCTGACATTCAGTGACAGGGAGTGAGGGTGGCGCAGGCCACAGTGCTGGTGCCAGGGGAGTTAGTGCCTCCTCTTCCTCTCTGAACCCTTTCTGTTCAGGAATGAGAGGAGGGAGTGGGTGAGGACCTCCACCTTGACCCATAGCAGCTGCTTCTTCCCAGCTAAGAACCCGGAAACTAACAGGGTATAGCTTTTTTTTTTTTCGCACTGTGCCCCAGTAATAGGGCCCATCGTGAAATAATAACATCTGATCAAGTCAACTAACGTTTACTAAGGAGTTACTATGATTCAGGCAGCATTCCAAGTACTTCATTTCATTAACTTTTTGATGCTTATAACCCTATGTGATAGGTACTATTTTTATCATCAACCCCAGTTTACAGATGAGGAAACTGAAGCACTGAGAACTTCAATAATCAGCACAAGCTCACACAACCGGATGGTAATGCAAAAAGCTAGGATTTGAACCCAAGCTTCTGGCTGCCGAGCCCACACACTTGACCACTGCCCTTGAGTAGCAGCCCTCTCTCCACCTCATCCTAGAAGGTTGCCATGCACACAAACATCCTGGGGGTACAGAGAGGTTAGAATAACAAACCTGTCTACCTTTGTCTAACCCAGTGGTTTCCAAACTTACTTGCCCATGGAGCTTGCCTAAGGACAGAATACCTCTACTGTCTGTGTCCTCAGCACACAGAGGAGGAAACATGGGGATGGGCATCATGGGAGATGGAAGGGGTAATGCTAAGAGCATTGCCTTTGGAATCAGACAGGCATAGATATGAATCCTGGTGCCCTTATTGACCAACAGTTAGGGCAGGCGGTAGAACCTCTGAGCTTCCTTTTCTCTAGCTGTGAAATAGGAAACAAATACCTACCTCTGGGGTCGGAACCAGTAGCAGAGTTATTCAGTAGAATCTTACGTTTCTAAATAGTTGTGTGATCTCTCCGGGCTGTTGCTTTCCTTGGCAAAATGAGAGAGATTCCTTAAGGTCCCTTCCTCAGTGCTCATGGGCTAGGGCCCCATTCTCTGACCCGCATGCTCATCCCCTGGGGGGGGACAGGAAATGACCAGCCTGGCCACATGACCCGGCACCTCCCCTCCTAATGTGCCCTCTCCCTGGTCAGAATAATACCAGGAAGGGGGCCGGTGCTGGAGCCTAGGTCGCAGGCTCCAATGAGAGTTGGGGCAGGGACTGGAGCCACTTGGGCATTTTGAAATGAACAACAAGTCATTAGCACTCAGGCACTGTTTGTTCCGACACAGGGAGCTGGCTGGGTAGCATTCCTGCCCTTCCTCCCTTCCCTGGCTCCTCCTCCTCCTCATTTCCTGTCGTTAAGTCTCCAGGGCTCTATGTCTGGCACTGGGCTGGGCCCCATGACCCGGGCAGGGATACCCTTGGGACACCTAGTGACTTCCGCCTAGCCGGGCCAGGCGCCTGCGCATCCCAGACGTCAGGCCTCTGCCTGGGTATGCAGTGCCAAGATGCCTGTGCCCAGGCCTGGTTGCCAACCAAGCCTGGTTGTACTGCAACTCCCCAGCAGGTCCTTTTCAGGGAGATGGGAAGGTAGGAGAGAGGTGGCTGGTGAGGGGAGAAGAAAGGGCAGGGGGGCGGTGGGTGTAGGGAGACCAAGAATGGGAGCACTTCTGGATGGGAACGTGAACTTCTCCACAGCTGTCTGACTGTCCCAAGTATGCGTGACTGAATTACAGAAGGCACCTCACCTCCAGGCTTTTATTTCGTCGTAAGTCACAGAGGACTGACAATGTCTGCTCTGCCCATTTCACATCTGATCCTATTTTACATGAGATCCAATGCAATCAAGGGGGTGGTTGTGCTTTGTAAACTGTAAAGTGCTTTGTAAACTGTAAAGTGAGCCTTTGAGAGGGCTCATAGAGGGTAGAGCATCCTGTCCAGAGATGTCCACAAACCCGTTCTCAGGTGGCAGGAAGAGAAGGGTCATGAGGGGCTTTCATGGCCATTATTCCAGGGCATACGGGCCCTGGAGTGCCAAATGGCTTGATTGTTACCAAGGGCAGAAATCCTTGCTAAGCAGTGTTGCCGTGACAAAGCGCATCTTCGTTAACCAGTCCTGTGTGCCACCAAGGACTTACTCATTCTCGAAGGGCACGAGGTAGCAAACATCTCGGAGAAGAAAGACGCCTTCCAGCAAGCAGCCCCACCCTAATGCTTCACAGATGAGTACTAGCTAACATGTGCATACAACTATATGCCAGGCAATGCTTTAAACATTCGATGTGTAGCAACTCATTTAATTCTCCCGAAACCTAATGAGTTGGTATTATTAGTGCTTTATAGATTTTTTTTTTTTGAGGCGGAGTCGCTCTGTTGCCCAGGCTAGAGTGCAATGGCGTGGTCTGTGCTCACTGCAACCTCTGCCTCCTGGGTTCAAGCAATTCTCCTGCCTCAGCCTCCTAGTAGCTGGGATTACAGGCACCTGCCACTACCGTTTTTGTGTTTTTAGTAGAGACGGGTTTTCACCATGTTGGCTAGGCTGGTCTTGAACACCTGACCTCATGATCTGCCTGCCTCGACCTCCCAAAGTGCTGGAATTACAGGCATGAGCCATCATGTCTGGCTCTTTATAGATTTTATAGATAGGGAAACTCAGGCAGGGAGTGAGAGGTTAAATCATTTGTTTCAGGTCACATCTGCAATCACTGGGGGAGCAGGGATTTGAATCCAGGAGCCTGGCCTCAGGGTTTGTGTTTTTAACTACCAGCCTGATCCAAGGCCCAGAGAGGGCAAGACACCTGCTCATGGGCCTGTGGATGGGCACAGAACCTGGCTGGGGATCAGGCCTGTGACCCCAGCCCAGGAGCGAGTGTTCCCAGGCCTCCTGAGTTGCTCACACCCTGGGCCCTGAGTAAGCAGAATGTGTGTCTTGGGGCTCTGATCTGTAAGGAGGCAGTCCCTGGGTTGGGTCTGGTGATGCCTGGGGCACAGGGTGCTGAGTGAACATTTGTTTCTTTGCTGAGTGAGTGGCCACATGGATGCATTTGGGGTTGGGGCCTAGGCAAGGGGGGAGTGGTGGGGGAGGGGAGTCGTCCAAGAGCCGGGCTTAGGGGCCTCACACTGATGTGCATGCTTTCTCTGCTGCCCCCAGACACCACTCACCAACAGCGAGGAGTCCCTGGATTTCAGCGAGAGCCTGGAGCAGGTAGAAGCCTGGGAGGCGTGGAGCTGGGACAGGTGGTACCATGAGGGGTTCAGAGCCTGAACTGCTGTGCCCTTCCTCCCTCCAAGGCCTCCACAGAGCGGGTGCTCAGGGCTGGGAAGCAGCTGCATCGGCATCTGCTGGCCACCTGCCCAAACCTCATCCGAGACCGAAAGTACCACCTTAGGCTCTATCGGTGAGTGGAGGCCCTGCTGCCTCCCTGCCCAGCCTCACTGCTTTCTCTCCTTTCCATTCTATTCCAGGCTCCTGGGCCTCACCCTGCTTCTAGCAGAGGGATGAACCAGGCTTGGGCCTCAGAGGGTGCCTTTCGAATGCAGAGTTCCTCCCTGCCCTGCCACCCTCCTTCCACTGGTTTCTCCCTATTCTTCCCTGTCCCCTTCTACCTCCTGTAGACAGTGCTGCTCTGGCCGGGAGCTGGTGGATGGGATCTTGGCCCTGGGACTTGGGATCCATTCTCGTAGCCAAGCTGTGGGAATCTGCCAGGTGCTGTTGGATGAAGGTGCCCTCTGCCATGGTGAGCCCAAGCCCAGGGTGGGGTGCCCTGGGCTGGGCTAGGCAGTGATGGGGACAGGACAGGGCAGTCCTGGGAAGCAGGCACCACATGGGGAGTAATGAAGGGTGGCATTGCAGTGGGGTTTCATACCCACACGGCCTCAATTTCCTCTCCTCCCCCACACCTGGGCCTCTGCCCCCCAGTGAAACACGACTGGGCCTTCCAGGACCGAGATGCCCAATTCTACCGGTTCCCTGGGTCTGAGCCCGAGCCCATGGGAGCTCATGAGATGGAGGAGGAGTTGGCTGAAGCTGTGGCCTTGCTCTCCCAGCGGGGGCCTGATGCCCTGCTCACTGTGGCACTCCGAAAGCCGTGAGTCAGAATACCTGCACCCTGCGACCCCAGGCCGCACACAGCACTGATTCCACGGTTGCTCAGATTGATCTCTGAGGGCATCCCTTACCTGTTGCAGAGGGAAGGGAACCTGGCTGGTCCAGAAGCCCCTGGCCCTGACTGCCATGGACTCACTGTGTGACCTGGATCCCCCACACTCCCAAACTCTCCCAAGTCAGTTTATTCCTCTGTAAATGAGGGTATAGGGCCAGGGGGGTCTCTGAGGACCCTTATCACTCAGAGACATAGTTGTGGCTGAAAGCAAATAGGCTTTGGAAACTGCAGTCGGGTCCAGGTTCCAATTCCAGCTGGACCGGCTACTGGCTGGGTGACCTTAAGCCTCCCCATGCTACTTCCTCTTCTGTCAAGTGAGGCTAATAGGACTGCTCCATAGGCTTGTTATGAAACAGTGCGTGCAAAATGCTCATCATAGGCGCTGCCACATATGCACGCTCAGTAAAGGTTAGCTGCTGCTGCTAACCATCGCTGCTGACGCCCCGTCGGGCACAGGCTTGGGCTGGCTGGGTGGGGTGGTTCCCTGCACCTGGTCCGGCCCCGCAGCTCACGGTATGCTTCCGTCCCTCCCATGCCTGCAGCCCAGGTCAGCGTACCGACGAAGAGCTGGACCTCATCTTTGAGGAGCTGCTGCACATCAAGGCCGTGGCCCACCTCTCCAACTCGGTCAGTCCCACCTCCCAGCCCTGCCCTGTCCCAGGCGTCTCCTCTTCCCATGACTTCCCTGAAACTCCAGCTGCTGGGCCAGAGGGCAGTTTCTCCACTTCCATCTATGGCTGGAAATTTTCAGTTTGATTTCTTGCCTCTGGCGCTGCCCTGTCTGAAAACCCTTCTGTCCCCCTCAGCCCATTTTCTCTACTTGCTTTGTCTCCTGCCGAATCCTGGGAACGCCTGACCTGGTTCCACATCTCTGTCCCCTGGCACTTGTGTCATTGGACCTAATCATAGCCCTGGCAAGAGCCTGGCTGCTCTGCACATGAACTTGCCCCACTGACCCTCCTATCTCCATCCGACAGGTGAAGCGAGAACTAGCGGCTGTTCTGCTCTTTGAACCACACAGCAAGGCGGGGACCGTGTGTAAGTCTGGCAGGGGACCAGAAGCCAAACATAGGGCCTGGACATGGGCAAAAGGATATGGAGAAGGAGTGCTAGGTGCTGAAAGGGCCCGGTCTGAGCTATGCTTCTGTCAGTGTTCAGCCAGGGGGACAAGGGCACTTCGTGGTACATTATCTGGAAGGGATCTGTCAACGTGGTGACACATGGCAAGGTGAGGCCCCCTTCCTTCCTGCCCCAGTGTCCTGGGTCCTAACTCCTCCCTGGCCTGTGTCCTCATGGGCAGTGCCTTTGTTGGCCCCCTGTGTCTCCTGTCTGGGTTGTTTCTGCTGGCATGGGTCTGTCCTGGCAAGGGCTGGGGGTGGCAGGGAGGGGCTGAGACTGAGGCCTGGCTGCAGGGACTGGTGACCACCCTGCATGAGGGAGATGACTTTGGACAGCTGGCTCTGGTGAATGACGCACCCCGGGCAGCCACCATCATCCTGCGAGAAGACAACTGTCATTTCCTGCGCGTGGACAAGCAGGACTTCAACCGCATCATTAAGGTGCTGCTGCTGGGGTCGGGGAGGGCAGGGGCCGTGGGTCCACAGAAGTGATATGGATCGAGGAGGAGGGACCAGAGCAGAGGGCTGTCAGGAGCAGGGCAGGTAGGAGGTGCTGAGCTGTGGTGGCTGGCAGTGGGGACCATGGCCCTGGCCCTGGCCCTGGCTGTGTGTGAGAAGGGGGAGCACATCGGGCACAGAAGGGCTCAGTGAGACCCGTGACTGCAGGCTCCATGTGGGAGATCAGGGGGGTGGGCGTGCAGGTTGGGGACTAGGCTGTCGGGGAGGCAGGATGCATGGAAGGAAGGGAAGGCGGGGGAAGTGGAGCCAGAGTCGGAGGTAGGCGAAGGGCTGTGGGTCCCTGTAGGGGCTGGAATGAAGGAGGTAGATGAGAGGGTCTAAAGCCGGAACCATCATGTGTTGAGCATGGGGTGTGGCCTGTTCTCCAGGATGTGGAGGCCAAGACCATGCGGCTGGAAGAACATGGCAAAGTGGTGCTGGTGCTGGAGAGAGCCTCTCAGGGCGCTGGCTCCTCCCGACCCCCAACCCCAGGCAGGAACCGGTAACACACCTGCCATGCTCCCTCCACACTGTCTCTCCTTTCATTTCCCGTCTTTACTCCCTTCCCCTGTGACATACCCCTGCCCTCTGGACACCTGTGAGTGGAGAGGTATTGAGGGTCCAGGATATGCCTGCTGAGGCAGTCTCCTCCCCACCCTAAGGTGGCACAGGGCTGCCAAACAGAGAAGAATGATGTGATTGATTATTGATGTCTGCCCGGGTGTGGGAGTGGGGAGTAGTGGCTCCAGTGCCATAGACTGGCCATTTCTGCTAGGTATACAGTGATGTCTGGCACCCCAGAGAAGATCCTAGAGCTTCTGTTGGAGGCCATGGGACCAGATTCCAGTGCTCATGACCCAACAGGTAAGGGCAAGAAACACCCTGCCTGCTTTCCGACTCACCGGGCGGTCCATTAGCCTGGAAGAGAGCCAGACACCCTGCATCTGGCCTCACTGGATGCTCAGTTGGTCTGAACAGTGGTTGGCAAGAAGTCCTCTTACCTGTGCTCTTGGTTTTGAGGGGAGCACTATCATAGGGACTGGACATTGCTGGTACCTTGCAGGTGGTGGGATGTGGGGAAGGGTCCCTCCAGCTGTCCGTACACCTGTGCTCAGCAGACTTGGCCTCTGAAGCCTCCTCCCATCCCCCACCCTGCCCTACAGAGACATTCCTCAGCGACTTCCTCCTGACCCACAGGGTCTTCATGCCCAGCGCCCAACTCTGTGCCGCCCTTCTGCACCAATATCCTTCCAGCCCCAGCGGGATGTATGCGTAGGGGATACGATGGTGTGTGGGGTTGAGAGAAAGAATCTCATCAGTGTGGCTGTGCTGAGCCCTCTAAATGCCAGCCTGCTGCCAGGCCCAGCTTGCTGGGGGCCCTGGACATTCTTCCCCTCCTTTGCCTCAGGTGTGGTGGGTGGCCCCAATTGAATGTTGTGGTTCCCTTGACTGGTGCCCACCTTCCATGCGGAGCCCGCGGGTGGCAGCGAGCAGGAGTGCAGCCCCTACGTCTGCAACAAGAGGCAGCAGATCCTGCGGTTGGTCAGCCAGTGGGTGGCCCTGTACGGCTCCATGCTCCACACGGACCCTGTGGCCACCAGCTTCCTCCAGGTACCTGGAAGTGAGGCACAGTGGGACTGGGCTGCCTGGGGTGGACGTAGCTACAGCCATCTCAGTGAATCTTGGCTCTTCTTAGAAACTCTCAGACCTGGTGAGCAGGGATGCCCGACTCAGTAACCTGCTGAGGGATCAGTGGCCAGAGAGGCGGCGACACTACAGGTGATGCTTTGACTCTGTTAACTTGTCATTTCCATGACTGGCAGTGCCACGGGGACCAAGAGCATACACTCTGGAGTCAAGCACCTGGCTTCAGATCCAGGCTGCACCACTTATTTCAGTTCGTTGTTCATATCAGTCCCCTTGCTGTTCACCCTCATGCCACATGTCCATCCATTCTCATGCGTCATGTACTCATTCATTTATTCATTCTCATATCCTGAGTGCACCTGCTGCTCTCACTTCCTCCATTGGGCATGTGTTTATTACCGAATACCCTCAGTGCCAGCTCCTGCCAGCCCCGCCCGGTACATTTCCAAGACTTTACCTTCACCTTCGCAGATATTCCCACGGGAACAGCTGAGATCTGGGGGGGTCGGGAGTGCATCTGAAACAGCACTCCATCTGAAACCTGGGGTCTGCATCTGCCTTTAACTTTTTCCTTCCCCTTCTGGCCTTGGAAAATCACTTAAGTCCAGAGGCCTGAGTTCAAGACTGTGTTTGCTCCGCTCTATGTGATACTTAGCTGGTTGGGCTTATCTCTGAGTTGCTGGTGAGGGCTGGGGGAATCCGGAGCCCCAGAGTCCTCCCTGCTCCTGTCCCAGGGATATCCAGGCTCGCTCACCTCCCCTCTGTCTTGTCTGCAGGTTGGAGAATGGCTGCGGGAATGCGTCTCCTCAGATAAAGGTGTCTGCCTGGCCCCAGCTTCTTTCATCTGCTCCTCCTGGACTGCAGGCCCCTCCTTCGCCCCCCACCCTGAGGGACTCTGTGTGCGTGGGAAGCTCCCTTCCCGCAGACACACCCTGGGGTCTGTGATAGGTGTTCACGGTGCCCTTGATGCATGTGGTGGCCTGGCCAGGCCCTGCCGGGAGACGTAGAGGCCTAAGGCAGCCTCCCTCCCGCTCCACTCTGACTCCATGGGCCTTTATTCCTTTTGGGAGGTAATTCTTGCCCATAGTTAGAGCCTGGGAGAGGAGGAATGGTGGCTGGAGTTGGCGTCTGAGGCCCGCGGGGCTCCTGGTGGCCGGTGCTGTGGGAGCTCAGGGGAAGGCGAGGCCCCTCCCTGGAAAGTCAAAGGTGGCCCCAGGCCATTGTCTGCTGGGGCTTAAAGGGAAGCAAAGAGGGGCCGAGAAGATGTGACTGCAGCCAGGATTTGGTTGAGGAATGGTTGGGGAAATAACTGGAAAGGTAGATTGAGTTGATGGTGGGGCAGGCTGCACTGCTAATGACATCCAGGGGCTCACCCGCCCCTGTGGGCCACCTGCTGAGCGCCCTGCTGCTGCCTGCCAGAGGCTCTCTGGGCTCCTCGTCCGCAGGTGAAGCCCATCCTCCCCTCAGGGACTGTGCACTTATCCCTTAGCCTGGAAGGGTCTTTCTCTGGCTCTTTGCCTGACAGGATCCTTCGCATTCTCATCTCAGCCAAATGCTGGATTCCAGACAGGCCCCTTCCACCTCCTTATGCGAAGCACCCTCCCCTTTCTCCCCAGCACGTTCTGCTGCGGTGTCCTCTGTGGTTTTCTTCAAAGCACTCTCACCGTGTGGAGTTGTTTGCTTTGCCCACTTGCTTACTGTCCTTTGGTATCTCTCCCATCCCACTGGAGGACTGACTTCCCTCCCGCGGGCCCCCACCTCCGCTTCTCCTCTGCTCACCTGTTGCCTGGCTCTTGGCTGACGCTCAGAAACCAATGTGGACTTGCCCTCATGGGCCAGGCACGGGCACTGCGCTAGGTGCTGATGCTGCACTTCAGCCCTGGCCTGTGGGGCTGCTGTCAGGCCAGGGGCAGAGCAGTTAAACAACCTGTGATGTGCAGTAACAAAGGTGGGGTGTCTGAAAATGGGAGGGGAAGAGCCAACTCCAGTGCAGATGCAGGGAAAGTGTCCTGTGTAAGCAACTCCTGGAGCTGAGAGCTTCAGAGGGCGAGAGTGGAGGAAGAAGAGGATTCCTGGTGGTCAAACCCAGGAGGAAAGGGAGCCCAGGAGGAGGGGTCCCTGGAGGAACTAGAGTGAGAGCAGGACCCCAGAGGAGGCAGGAAGTGGGCAGGGCGCCCTGGGCCAGGGCCAGGGATCTGATCTTTGTCCTAAGAGCAGTGCAAACCATTGAATGGGTTGGAGCCAACATTGGCAAAGTCTGATTTGTGTTTTGAATAGGTCAGCTAAAGAGCCTGGGCTTTCTCCAGCAGACAATGGCCGCCATTGAAACCAAGTGCGGGAGCTTAAGGGGGTTCTGGTCAGACAGATTGAAGGAGGAGAGCTGCAGGCAGCTGGGAGGGAGGAGGAGGAGCATAGTTGGGCCACTGGAGGAGATAAGGAGTGAGCCCTCCTGGGCAGGTGGAACTGGAGTTAACCTGGGCAGGGGAGGAGTGGGCACAGGAGACCCATTTCTTTTTTTTCTTTTTTTTTTAGACAGAGTCTTGCTCTGTCGCCAGGCACCAGGCTGGAGTGCAGTGGCACAATCTCAGCTCACTGCAACCTCCACCTCCCAGGTTCAAGCAATTCTCCTTCCTCAGCCTCTCGAGTAGCTGGGACTACAGGCGCGTGCCACCATGCCCAGCTAATTTTTGTATTTTTTTAGTAGAGACGGGGCTTCACCGTGTTGGCCAGGATGGTCTCAATCTCTTGACCTCGTGATCCTCCCGCCTCGGCCTCCCAAAATGCTGGGATTACAGGTGTGAGCCACCGTGCCCAGCTAGGAGACCCATTTCAAAGAAGAATCCTCAAAGCAAGATGACAAGCTATGGGTTGCGGGGAGAATGGCCGAGGAACAGAGTGGTCTGGGAGGCAGGATGCAAGGATCCGATGGGTATATGGAGTGTGAGGTGATGGATCACTAATGTGGAAGGAGCCAGGGGCTGTTTGAGACCAGGGTTCTGATGAGAGTTCAGGGTTTTGGAAGAGAGTTTGGTGGTAGTTTTGGGAATCACCCATATGCAGGCAACATAGGAGGCAGTGAGGAACTCTGTAGAGGGCCCTGAGATGTGGAAATGTAGGGAAGAGCAATGGCTTGAGGTCTGAACCTGGAGGATCTGCCACACGCAGAGCTGGGAGTAGGGACAGAGTCAGTACCAGTGTTGGAAAAAAGCAGGGTGGGAAAGGGAACCTGCGTCAGGAGCCTTGCACCGCCGCAGGCACTGCTGCGCCAGCAGAGGCTTGGCAGTGGTTTCCACGCACTGCATCCCTGCTGTGGGCTGGGACAGGGCACAGCAGTGTTGGTGGATAGGAGCACAGAGGGGGAAAGGAGCAGGAGAGATTCCAACTCTGCCACTTAGCAGCCATGTGGCTTTGGACATGTTACTTAACCTCTCTGAGCCTCATTTATTTCATCCATAAAATGGAAATAATAATAGCACTTTTGTCAAAGGGCCATTGTGAATATTTAGATCCTTAGAATAATGCCTGACTTGTAGCAAATGGTAGCTGGAGGGAAAGGAAGAGAAAACCAGAGTCCATAGCTGAAGAGTTTTCATATTAGAACTGCTCTGGACCTATTTGGCAGAGGGAAAAGCACACACACGGAGGGGCATGGATTTGCCCCACCCTTAGACATGTTGTGTCTTCTCCTGAAGCCTTGGCCCCAGGCTCCTTACCTGGGCTCAGGTGAATGGGGGAAGCAGAGCCCTCTGGTGGTATGAGGGCTGTGTGGTGCCCGTGCTCCTGCGACACAGGGCCCTCACAGTCCCCTCCCATCACACTCTCCTGGCTTGTCCTCCCAGCCTTATTTTCTCTTTCCTCTTCCTCCCAGGCCCGGAATCTGCCAATTTGGCTCCCCAACCAGGACGAGCCCCTTCCCGGCAGCAGCTGTGCCATCCGAGTTGGGGACAAAGGTTGGTGGTCTGAGCCAGCCGGCACAGCCTGACATCTGCTCCCTGCTGTCTCTGCCTCTCTTGTCCTGCTGTCGTCACTCTTGACCTCGGTGTCCCTCGGCCAAGGTGGCACGCTATACTCTTCAGGGTCTGCGTTGCAGGCTGCTGGCCATATCTGCCTCTTGCACCCCTCTCTTTGCTCAGGGCCTCCCCACCTGCAGCTCAGCCTCTTGGGGATTCCTCCTATCACTGCAGTGGCGGCCCTCTCTCTCGGGGTGGAAAGATCAGGCAGCCTTCCCACAGCTCAGTCTGGTCTCCTCTTCAGTCCCCTATGACATCTGCCGGCCAGACCACTCGGTGTTGACCCTGCAGCTGCCTGTGACAGCCTCCGTGAGAGAGGTGATGGCAGCGTTGGCCCAGGAGGATGGCTGGACCAAGGGGCAGGTGTTGGTGAAGGTCAATTCTGCAGGTGGTGAGTTATGTCCCCGGATAGACCCCAAGGGAGGGTGCCCTTTAGGATCTGTGCCCAGGTCTCCCAGTCGAAATCATTGTCATCACCGTCACTTTTCTCGTCTTCCTCAGTGTGAATGATGGCTAGCATTAAAGGGAGGTGGAGTGCATCTATTTGAAGTGCATTTCATGCAGTGCGTGAGAGCATGAGCTCTGGGGCCTGCTGCCTGCATATGGCCCCAGCCCTTTAGCTCACCATCTGTGTGTCCTCCAGCAGCGTGCCTCATCTCTCTGTGCTCAGTTTTGTCATCCATAAAATGGGAATAGTAAGAGGACTTGCCTGCTTGAGGGATTGTGAGGATCAGATGAGTACACCCATGAAAGCATTTGGAATGGTGCCTGGCACACAGTGACACATAAGTATTAGCTGCTTTTATTATCATCATTTGTGTTTAGCTATTTAATCTGAAATGGTAACAATCTCATGAGATACAGGTACTTTTATCCTATTTTCAGACAAGAATGCTGAGGCTCAAAGGGCGTGAGCCATTTCTCAGCTCACACAGTGAGAGTAGCTGGTGGCTGGGTGCTGTGGCTCACGCCTGTAATCCTAGTACTTTGGGAGGCCGAGGCGGGTGGATCACAAGGTCAGGAGTTCGAGACCAGCCGGGCTAACATGTTGAAACCCCATCTCTACTAAACAATGCAAAAAATTAGCCAGCTGTGGTGGTGGGAGCCTGTAATCCCAGCTACTTGAGAGCCTGAGGCAGGAGAATCGCTTGAACCCAGGAGGCAGAGGTTGCAGTGAGCCAAGATCACACTATTGCACTCCAGTCTGGGCGACAGCACAAGACTCTGTCTCAAAAAATAAAAATAAAATAAAATAGAGGAGAGTAGCTGACCTTGGACCTTAGATAGTCTTTTTTAGTCACTCAGCAAACATTTTGGAGGGTCAGCTGTTAACCAGCAATATGTTTGGAGCTGGAGAGGTCAGCGTGATGGTTAAGAGCAGGGACTGTGGACTCCCAGTCCCGTGAAGGTATCTTAGGCCCACCATTTACTAGCTGTGTGATGCTAGGCAAGTTGCTTAACCTCTCCGAGCCTGCATTTCCTCACCTGTCAGATGAGGACTGTAACTGTATCTACCCACTGGGTTGTAGTGTCTACTACGTGAGCTAATCTGTGTAAAGCACTTAGCACAGGGCCTGCCACAAAGTCAGTGCTAAGAACATGACAAACTCAGGATAAGATGGGGCCTCCAGAGAACCTGGAACATTCAAAATCACTGTTCTCTGTGGAGGGCACGCGCCTGAGAAGTGGAGGCCAGGGCAGACAAGTATTGGGGCATTCAAGAGGTGGAGACGAGAGAAGAAAAGCCTTCTCCCTTCAGGAAGTGGGGTAAGATGGTCACCTGTGTACCCTGCCCTGGGAAGCACTGCCCTCTGCTGGCCAGCTGGTGAGTTGCAGTTGCCCAAAGGTCATGTTTATTGAGACCCTACTATGTGCCAGGAACTGTTTAGAGCACTGATCTCCAAAGCACTTGAATCCACACCCATGTCAATAACCAATATATAATTAAAACCCCACTCCACAGTGTGAATGTTTATAAGTAATACACATATATAACTACGCTAATATAGACAAAAATAGAAATTGATAAAGTGGAAATGCAAAGCAGGTAGAAAAAAAAATGTAAGTAGAAGAGCTCATATTTTTCCCGATCACATGGATGGTCTGATGTACCTTACTTTGGAGGCCACTGCTCTAGGCACTGGGGACTGAAACACAGCCCCAGTCCATGTGAAGCTGATGAAAATCAACACCAAGGCTTACGCAAGATGCTTCTCAATTTTCAGAGGGCTTTTATACATAGCATATCCTTACAGCCACTATTTATATACATTATTTTATTTGACTTATGAAAAAGTCGGGGCAAGTCTTATTGTCTCCATTTCACCAGGCTGAGGGAGGCTCAGACCTTGCCCAGGTTCTTCCTGAGTCACTAAGACTCTTCTCTCATCGTCTCGGATGTGCTCCCCTGGGCAGTGCAGCTGCGTGGGCACATGCACCTGTGTATTCTGAGCACCCACCCAGGACTTCAACCCCGCTACTAGGAGAAACAACCTCCCAGCCTCTCAAACAGCACCTCCACCTGGTCTCCAGCTGGTCCCTGGCCTCCCTCCCTTTCCCAACCCAGGCCGCCTCTGCTGTCTTTGCAGATGCCATTGGCCTGCAGCCAGATGCCCGTGGTGTGGCCACATCTCTGGGGCTCAATGAGCGGCTCTTTGTTGTCAACCCACAGGAAGTACATGAGCTGGTAGGGACCAGGCAGGGTGCCAGGGCCCAGGGAGGAGCTCTATTTTGAGGGTGGCAGGGGTGGGTTCTGGGGAAAGTCCTAGGAAGAAGAGGGAGGAGGGGCCTGGCTCTGGCTGCCACTGGGTCCTCAGCATGCAGATGGAGTGGGCCTCAGCTGATGGGGAGATTCCCAAGATTGTGGAGGGCAGGGGCTGGCAGCACTGGTTGGGAACTCCCAAGGAGAAAGAGGACCCGCCCTAGTTAAGGGTTCCCCAGGAGACAGGAGCCCAAAAGCAGAGGTCTCAGAACTGGGGAGCCCTATCCTCCAGCTGCTGTAGCCCCTAGAGACCCTTCACTGCCCGCTTCTGCCCTCCTAACCCTCCTCCTACCTTGAGCATACAGTCCTTGCCCCAACCCTTTCCCCTACCCTGTGCCTTTCCCTGGATGCCTCAGGCTGCTCCCTGAGCACTCTCCCACCTGCAGACCCCACACCCTGAGCAGCTAGGGCCCACTGTGGGCTCTGCTGAGGGGCTGGACTTGGTGAGCGCCAAGGACCTGGCAGGCCAGCTGACGGACCACGACTGGAGCCTCTTCAACAGCATCCACCAGGTGCGGGAGGCAGAGCTGGGGGAGCAGAGCAGGCAGCGGGCACCCAGCTTGGCTCCACGTGGCACTCGCTGACTTCTCCTGCCACCCCCGCCCAGGTGGAGCTGATCCACTATGTGCTGGGCCCCCAGCACCTGCGGGACGTCACCACAGCCAACCTGGAGCGCTTCATGCGCCGCTTCAACGAGCTGCAGTACTGGGTGGCCACGGAGCTGTGTCTCTGCGCGGTGCCCGGCCCCCGGGCCCAGCTGCTCAGGAAGTTCATTAAGCTGGCGGCCCAGTGAGTCCCTGGCCAGCGGGTGGGGCGTGGCCAGAGTCCCCAGGCTACCTTGTCCTAAGCCCCCCCGCCCCGCCGTCTTTGCTTCGTATGTTGCTGAATCTGCCACCCTATTTGTTTCCTGGGTCCCCTGGAGCCTCTGCCTTCCTGCCCCATCCAGCTTGGGTCCCTGCGGGGGCTGGCCTAGCTGTAGTCTGGGGACACTAGGGGGTGGCTGCTTCCCTTCCCCTGAGGGTCTCTGGCTCTTCTGCTCACAGCCTCAAGGAGCAGAAGAATCTCAATTCCTTCTTTGCCATCATGTTTGGCCTCAGCAATTCGGCCATCAGCCGCCTAGCCCACACCTGGGAGGTAGGTGTGGTCTGGACAGCCCCGTCCTGGGAGTGCAGGCTGGGGCTGGGCCTCCCCCGAGCAGCTGCTCGACTGCCTCCCCTTCACAGCGGCTGCCACACAAAGTCCGGAAGCTGTACTCCGCCCTGGAGAGGCTGCTGGTGAGTCTCAGCTCTGCCGGGCCTGGCTCTGCTAGGATCAGCTGGGCTCAGCCCTGTGTTCCAGACACCCTGACTCTTGGCTTCCCCAAAGCTCCTCTGCCCGTCCTTTGTCACTTTTAGGGTTCCCAACCTTGGCCCAGGTTCTAGTTCCTTTGGCCTGTGCATTTGGGGAGCTGGCTGAGGAAGGGGTGCTCAGCACTAGGATGGGGGCTTCCCGGAGCACTCTGGCCCGCAGCGTGTGTCTGTATCGGGGCAGGAGATCCTGTGTGAAGCCCGGGCCGGAGCATGTGGGTGTCGGGACCCGGGGTCTGAGGTGCCAGGGCAGCGTCAGGGGCTGGCGTGGAGGGCTCCTGGTGCACCAGGACCTGTCGGCCCTCAGGAGCTCCTCAGGGCTTGTAGAAGAGGCGAGGAAAGAGCTGGGGATGGTACCTCCCACCTCCAGGAACTTTGGAGGATTTTGACTGTTCTGGAGAGACGCGGAGGAGAGGGGCTTCATCAGCATAGCCTGGGAGCTCTTGAGAGAAAAATCCATCTCATGAGGCTCAAGGGATTCAAAGGAGTTTACTCTCCAGAGAGAGGGAGGGACACAGAGAGAGGAAGAGAAAGGGACAGAGAGATGGCAGAGACAGACTTTTCCAAGAAACTTGGGGCCCCAGTGAGGAACCACTGTGAACTTACTCAGCG
This sequence comes from Plecturocebus donacophilus, assembly GCA_004027715.1. Taxonomy (NCBI): domain Eukaryota; kingdom Metazoa; phylum Chordata; class Mammalia; order Primates; family Pitheciidae; genus Plecturocebus; species Plecturocebus donacophilus. The sequence continues at coordinate 358 of PVKP010041390.1, read as the reverse complement.
CTAATGGGAGGTTGGAAGTTCCGTGCGCGCCTGCAGCAGAGCCTGGGTAAGACCTGGGCTGAGCAGAGGCTGAGCTGGGGTCTCTGCACCTGCTGCGGGAGGGGCATGCGGCCCCTCCTTGGTGGGCTGGGGTCTGTGGTGGCTTACAGTGTGTGCAACCCCGTCAGTGTGGCTTCTTCCCCTAGGACCCCTCCTGGAATCACCGGGTGTACCGGCTGGCCCTCGCCAAGCTCACCCCTCCTGTCATCCCCTTCATGCCTCTTCTTCTCAAAGGTAACAGGCCTTCCTGTTTCCATCCCTCATTCCCACTTCCTACGTCTATTCCCCAATCCCCCTTCCTGTCTCCGTCCCTAATTTC